>JASANA010002978.1:0-44541 GCA_030248095.1 Ptycholaimellus sp. GST1_10
GACCCAACTCCCATGGCAAGGAGGAGGGCTGGGCGTAGACTGTAGCAATGCCGCTGTGGAGGTTGGTGAGCTCGTCGCTGTCGCCGAAGCGATGGACGGTGTGCTAGTGCGTGAAGCTGGCCATGTTGTCGAGCTTAAGCATCTTGCTCACCACCACCAAGCCTTCCGTTCTTTACTACATACCAAGATTGCTAAGAGGTTGAAAGCATGAATAACTGACTGACGAGGGCGAAAAGCAGGAGTTAAATAGGAGCAGATAAGAGCCTAGACGGCCAAAGTTCAATGTCGTCACTCTGAAGCTGCACACATATGATGTTTCAGCCTGTCATTGGGTAACTGGCCTTGAAGCAATTTGTAATCTTGCGTTGCGATTGCCAAACATTTTGTGAAAATTAAAATAAGTTGCATGTACCGGAACAAAGTGTTTAGAAGTGAGTTAAGAAGTGATTGGATGTCTTTTCATCTCAGCATTGATTGACAGTTCCCGGGCCATCCACAGATATGGCCTCATTGCAGGTGAGTAGTCCTTCGCAGGAAATGGACGATGAGAAGATGGTGGGTGGCGAGGCAGGCGAGGGTTGGCTCAAGAGACATCTCGCTCTGCTGCTTGACCTCGCAAACTGGAAGGTGTACAAAAGCAATTTTTTAGAGGATTCCGTTTAAAAAGCCATATCTATGTTCACCGCCTCTCATACATGCAGCTAGACAGTCTTTCAAAACGCAGACAGCTTGCTGTCTTGTGATTTCTCTACGTTTTGTTCCATGGAAGCCAATACTGCCCCAATATGCTAATGAAGAAAATCAATCACAGTCACTTATCACACAACTGAAGGCTGCATTCTGACAGAAACGCGCGAGGTTCCCAGCACTTTGAATTGCCCCAATGCTTGTTCAAACTGGAATGCCCTACACAAAACTGCCCAAAACTTCGAAGAGTGCTTTTACTGAGCAACTGAAACGCACATTTCTTTGATCCTGCTTTTACACTCTCCCTTGGTTATACCTTGATGCTAAAAATTTCACCCAATTTCAATCAATCAAAAAATCAATCAATCAAACTGCTGCACTGAAGGCTACAGAGTCGTGGAGCATGTTTAGCCTCCATTGAGACTTCCAAAGCTTCTGAATTGTCTAGTTAAATTTATTCAAGAAATGTTTCAATCTCAACCTCGCTACCAAATGCAGGGCAAGGTCTGTATCAGCCATATCTTGACTGCTGATTTGTAATTGATAACATTTCCCTGAAAATTCTCACTTATTTGAAAATCATTTTCATTTTGCTGGTGTTCCACTGATGTTTTTCAGCAGCAGTGAGCTGAATGAACTTTATAGGAGGTTGTCAACGCTCCCCAAAGTACGGGTGCAACAAGGTGCATGGAGGTGTATTATAATGGAGGAAAAGCTTCTATAACATTGTGACGGGGGCCGAAAAGTTATAACACAGGGGTCTCTGAATGACATTTTGTTGACGGCTGCCGTGGGTCGTAGGAAGCACCTACAAAGGTGGTTGAGGGCTCAAAAAAAAGCCCAAGTTTCTATTTTCCGAAACTAATCAGTTGTTATACTTTTAATTCAGAAAAAAAAGTTATCTCCAAAAAATAGCTCCCCCTTTTAATTTGCTGCTCCGATTGGCCATCCGGCTTCCCAAATCCTTTATGTTTCATGAATATTTCTAAAATCAAGGGTCAGAAACCAGAATAGCTAGGCAATGTGCCGTCATTCCGGTGTACCCAAAGGGCATATCACCATAATCCCCCCCCACCCAAGGATTCGACCGGCCAACCAAACCCGTTTTTCAACAAACCAAAACCAACCAACAATTTTGCCCCCCCCAAAGGTTTTGCCCCCCCCCCAAATTTTTTACTAATGGTTCCAGCTTTAAGGCTTCGCAAGCGAAGCCTACGCAGTTGCTGGTCTAGTTTGTATTCAGCTTTAAGGCTTCGCAAGCGAAGCCTACGCAGTTGCTGGTCTAGTTTGTATTCAGCTTTAAGGCTTCGCAAGCGAAGCCTACGCAATTGCAACTATACAATTTTTTTTGACTAAGCCTAAGCCTTTTATAGAGTCAGTATAAGAGCATATGAGAATATGAGTTTGGTGACCACTATCCGCCCCCCAAATGCCACTTGGTGGGGGGATACTGGTCATCAATCAAGGAATTTTCGCATTTGGGGGGGATAATGGTCATCAAAATCGGTGACCAGGATCCCCCCCCCCCAAGTGCAAAAACACCCAAAACTCCCTTAAAACTGATTGATTGTTGATTGATACGTAGGTTGGATACAGATTTGGGGGGGGATACTTACGTGGGGGGGATACTTACGTGGGGGGGGGGGGGGTAGAATTTTGGGGGGGGGGGGGGGTAGAAGCCTTCGGGGGGGGGGGTTCTGGTCATAAGCCACCCAAACTCCTGATGTTGCAGTATAGGTGTATTAAGGCCTGCGTCACAAAGGGAGTTTTGCATATGCCCCCACAACACTGGGCAGCTGAAGCTTCTACTCAGTGTGATCCTCAGTGCTGTGTGAATGGTCTGTACCATTTTATACCTCCATGCTGACAGTGTTGGCAAGGCAGAGGTATCCAGCAAGAGCTGCAACGGCTGCGAAACCGGTTGCTTTGCCTTCTCGGTGGCAGTGCAGGCTACTTCTGGATAGCTTCTTTCCACGAACCGATTGGGTAACGGTCTTCTGGGGACAATATAGAGATGTAGCGAAACATCAGCTGAGTGAGTTTGCGGTGTACGCTGGCCCGCCTTTGTCAGAATTCCTGTGCAACCTGGAGGAGAAACGGAGCTGTGGTTCAGAGAGCAGGCAATGCATCTGCTACCTTCAAGTCATCGGCAAGTCTTACTCCAGCTGCGAAGAGCACTTCTACAACATATAGTCCAAGAATGCTTCCTCATCATTCCTGACTTTCATTTCTTCCCCCCTTTCTTTCCTTTCCTTTCTCCCCTCAAGACCAGCTGGTGTCCTTGAAGGCTGCCAGCTGTAAAAAGTGCGGCCTGGGGACAGTGACCAATCGAACATATAGGCCAGTGAGTGGGCAGTGCGTGTGCTAGCAGGCTGTGGCGGGGCTGAAGTGCCTCCAATCACTTCGGAACATCTGCTGATGGATGCCAGGGTTTCTTCTCTTACTCTTCGATTGAGTCAGACTGAGTCCACGTAGGTGAGAGGTCATCTAGCAATGTCTCTGATGTTTCATGGGCATTTTAACCCCAGCATAGTTGAATTTTTGGACGATATCTTGGGCTGCTTTGGGCTACTTTTCATTGGACGGCTTGATTTGCTGCTATTGTTACCAGCAACTAAAAATGAAAGCCTGAAATATCTCCAGAAGGCCCAATCTGCCCGGCGCCTAGCTAAGTTTAAGGCTGGAAAATGAATAAGCCTCTAAAACAGTAGGAGAGCTGTGTCAAGATTGCACCCCGACACGTGGTACCAGAATCCCCTCAGACTCAGAGCTGCTGCTGCAACACTTGGGAAGCAGAAGGTACGTGAAATATATCTGGAGATTGTTCATTTGTTGAGAGAATTTGAAAAAATTTCAGTCGGAAGGGAAGACATATTTGCATTTGACTGCTTTTTTGGCTGTCTCCTAGAACCCCCCCCCCAAGACTTACACCCCCCCCCCCCAAGGGGTTACCCCCCCCCAAGAATTACACCCCCCCAAGATATACACCCCCCCCCCCCCGAAGGGCACGATATTGAAATTTTTTTTATTGCCTTAACATACTTCTTTTTACATATCTCGAAATTTAAACTCACGGAATTTTTATATAAACAACTATATTACTGAAATGGTGAATCTCCGCTTCAGTGTTTTTCTCTCTTAGCTGGTCTTTTTTTAATGCTTGCAATAAAAATAGCTTGGGCATAAAGGTGATGAAATTTATTTGATTCATCTTATCATGAAACTAGCTTGGGCCATAAGGTGATGAAATTAAATCTGACACTCTTATCAGGAAAATATGCTTCCTAAATTTTGAACTGTACTAAAGAGCTAGGAGAGCCCAGGAAATTTTGGCCACCCTAGGATTATTGTTTGGGTAAAGCTATAAATAAAAACTAAACATAAGTTAACATTGAGCAAAAAATATGCATTATAATAAAAAAGTAATATTTTGAATAATTTTCTAATATTTTCCCAGTTTTCGTTTTTGCTACCAACATTAATTTCATATAAGGGAAATTTAAATGCGAAGATTTTGTGCAAATCAAATAAAATATTTATGATTTACTCTAACCTGTCATAAATTTAAAAAAGAACATTGGTGAAAATTTTCTGGGCTCTCTTAGCTCTTTAGTAAAGTTCAAAATTTAGGAAGCATATTTTCCTGATAAGAGTGTCAGATTTAATTTCATCACCTTATGGCCCAAGCTAGTTTCATGATAAGATGAATCAAATAAATTTCATCACCTTTATGCCCAAGCTATTTTTATTGCAAGCATTAAAAAAAGACCAGCTAAGAGAGAAAAACACTGAAGCGGAGATTCACCATTTCAGTAATTTCATCCAATTTGAACAGCCAAAGGCCAATAAACAGCCTAATGCCCAATACAATGCCTTAAGATGAAGTTGATGATAAGCAGCTTGTACACCACGGCCTGGCAGAAGCCCATGAAGACAATGTGTAAGCAAATGGACAAAAGATTCATAATTTACACCCCAATTTACCTATATGGTGCTGTTATTGAGGCCAAAAACCCCTTAAAATGCCCCAAGACGAAGTTGATGATGAGCTGCTTGTACACCATGGCCTGGTAGAAGCCCATGAAGACAATGTGTAAGCAAATGGACAAAAGATTCGTAATCTACGCCCCAATTTACCTATATGATGCGGTTATTGAGGCCAAAAACCCCATAAAATGCCCCAAGACGAAGTTGATGATGAGCTGCTTGTACACCATGGCCTGGTAGAAGCCCATGAAGACAATGTGTAAGCAAATGAATAAAATATTCGTAATCTACGCCCCAATTTACCTATATGATGCGGTTATTGAGGCCAAAAACCCCTTAAAATGCCCCAAGCTGAAGTTGATGATGAGCTGCTTGTACACCATGGCCTGGTAGCAGCCCATGAAGACAATTTGTAAGCAAATGGACAAAAGATTCGTAATCTACGCCCCAATTTACCTATATTGTGTGGTTATTGAAGCCAAAAACCCTTTAAAATGCCCCAAGATGAAGTTGATGATGAGCTGGTTGTACACCACAGCCTGGTAGAAGCCCATGAAGACAATGTGTAAGCAAATGGACAAAAGATTCGTAATCTATGCCTCAGTTTACCTATATGGTGCAGTTATTGAGGCCAAAAACCCTTTAAAATGCCCCGAGACGAAGTTGATGATGAGCTGCTTGTACACCATGGCCTGGTAGAAGCCCATGAAGACCAGATTTGCACCTATGGTTGTTTGGTATCAAATCGTATCTATTTTTTGAGCCGGTTTCATATCTAGACTCAAAACTAACTTAAACCATCGCCACTGGGCAGCATATCTTTTTTAGGATTATTACAGTGCACCCCATAGGTCAAAAATGGTCAAAATTTTTTTTTCAAAATTTCAATGTTTTATAGGCAGGTTTTGTGTAGTTTTTCGCCAGAGTTCTGAATCTGTGCTTGTTTTTTCCTTCCAAGCATCCTAGAAAAAGTTATTTTAGATTTTAGATTTTTTTTGTAAGGGTCCCCCCTTACGTTCAATCGATTTTCCAACCTAAATTTTGGCATAAAGGAGGCCGAAAATCAAAATTCTGGAGGCACCATGGCACCCTCCAGGGTCGATATACTATAGTGACGTTGAGACTGGAGCCCCAGATATTGCCAATCCCCATGCCGAGCAGAACGTACGGCAGACGGCGGACGGCGCACGGCAGACGGATAACGGACGGACACTTTTTAAAAAGTTTTTTGGCCATAACTTGCCCAATTCTTAACCAAATTTGGCAAATTTTTTTTTAATTAAAGCTCTGTGTGTGCTGCGTCAATTGAGCCTACTCACAGCTCTGTAACATGCCCATGGAATTAATGGCATTGATTCATATTTTCAAAAGCCGTAATAGGGTTGATCCTTGGCTAAGAGGGGACTGTGCTTACGCTCCGCTCGCACAGCCCCAATACCTACTTTTTACTAGTTAGTCTGCCTACTACCAGGAGTAGTACTAGGATACTGTTTACGGCAACCCCTTAGGCTTAGTCAAAATGCGCGTATACTGTGGCAGTACCACCCATAGTTGCTTAGGAGCCATGGTCCATACTGTGGCAGTACCTACTAGTTGCTTAGGAGCCATGGTCCATACTGTGGCAGTACCTACTAGTTGCTTAGGAGCCATGGTCCATACTGTGGCAGTACCTACTAGTTGCTTAGGAGTAAAAAGTAGGTATTTAATCATCGACATGAAAATTCTGTGAGTTTAAAATTCGAGATATGTAAAGAGAAGTATGTTAAGGCAATAAAAAAATTTTCAATATATATGCCTTGGGGGGGTGTAATTCTTGGGGGGGGGGGGTGTATATCTTGGGGGGGGTGTAAGTTTGGGGGGGGGGGGGTGTAAGTCTTGGGGGGGGGGGGTTCTAGGAGTCAGCCGCTTTTTTATATCTTAGTTATTATACGTCGGAAACTTTGAGCTAATTTAACACAAAATTAAGCTGCCAGTTGGAGAATGCATGACTGGTTGAAGGCTGATTAATTTAGGCTGATTAGGCTCATGCTAAGAAGTAGAGCCAGACAAGAAGTCGCTAGAATTTCAGAAGGATAGCTTGCACCGAGCATCATGAAATGGATATTTTTTAAGCAAACTACAAAAAAAGATGATTGTCGGAGATCAGGGAAGGACGTCTCTGCCGCAAACGCAAAGCAAGCTCCTTCGGTCTGCTCCCAAATGCCATGCTCGGATGCATCCAGTGCTTCTGCTTTGGCAAAAGCTAGTTTTGCATTTTAAATTTTTTTTACAAAATACCATCACTTTGTTGCCTTATTAGAAATGTTCTCATTCACCTCAACTTAGCATGGAGAAACGTGGCCCTGGGCGGGGAGCACTGCGGAAACTGCCCCACTGGCTAACACCGACTCCTCTTGCCAGCTATCCATTTGCTCTTACCGCTACCGTAATTAACACTCAGTGATATTTCGATGGCCAGCACAGAAAGTTTTCAGCTTCTACCAAAATTAGCCTTGCATATTTGGCCTTCGCTGGTGCTACTCTACAAATGCTCTCTGATGCCAGCAAATGCAGCTAATCACAGCTGATACCAGCAATCCCTCGACACCATTTGCGTCTGCTGCAGAAACCAGCGGATGGCTATAGCCGCAAGTGCAAGCAGTACTACATGTACTACGAGAACAATCTGGACCTAACGGGCTTTGAGGAGTCACCCGCAGACCTTTCGCTGCACAACAGCACCGAGGACTTCTGCGAGCTCTGTGCTGATGGATTCTAGGGCAATGCGACCAAGGTTTTGGCTTCAGATCCAATGCGATCATAATAGGAACAGCGGGGAAGAATGGATTGAGGGCTGCTCTTCCTAAAATATATCTTGCTGAAACATGTCTTTATAGTTTGAGCCGCTACAGATATTGAAGTCTGCATATCTGCATGCATGCTTTCCCTCTCCCTCTCCCCCTCAATCACCCTTCAGCCTCCGTGCCAACTGTGAGGGCATTTAGGAGTGCGAGGGGCAGGCGACCCAGTTCAACCATCTCCTCCAGGACTCTGCACAGGGCCCTGCCCAGCAGCTCCAGCCAAGATTAAACAAGTATATGGCGCAAAGCGCAATAGGTGACCACGGAGCGCATCCTTTATATGATCATTTTAACTCAAAAATCAAGTATGTGGTTTCTCAACCAATTTCAAAAGTAAGCACAGATTTAGAATCGACATATAAGAATAGTGAACAAAAAAATCAGGTCTTCTGTGCAATTCTCAAGACTTCAGGTACTACAGTGCAAAAACCGCATATTGCAATTTTCAAACTTTCTACCCAAAAAAGTAATGTTTCAAATGCTCCGGGACCAGTTCCACCCCTCTAGATCTTCCTAAAATGTTATTACCTTCCAGCAAAAAAAAAGTTTGTCCAAATCCGTTGGGAATTCGCTATTTCTCAACATACCCCATTTTTCAAACTTTCTACCCAAAAAAGTAATGTTTCAAATGGTCCGGGACCAGTTCCACCCCTCTAGATCTTCCTAAAATGTTATTACCTTCCAGCAAAAAAAAAGTTTGTCCCAATCCGTTGATAATTCGCCATTTCTCAACAAACCCCATTTTTCAAACTTTCTACCCAAAAAAGTAATGTTTCAAAGGCTCCGGGACTTGTTCCACCACTCCAGATCTTCTTCAAATTTTATTACCTTCCAGCAAAAAAAAAGTTTGTCCAAATCCGTTGAGAATTCGCTATTTCTCAACATACCCCATTTTTCAAACTTTCTACCCAAAAAAGTAATGTTTTAAATGCTCCGGGACCAGTTCCACCGCTCTAGATCTTCCTAAAATATTATTACCTTTCAGGGAAAAAAAAGTTTGTCAAAATCCGTTGAGAATTGAGCCTTTTACAGCATACCCCATTTTTCAACCTTTCTACCCAAAAAAGTAATGTTTCAAATGCTCAAATTCCGGGTCTACCCCTCCAGATCTTCCTAAAATAGCATTACCTTTCAGGAAAAAAAAAGTTTGTCCCAATCCGTTGAGAATTCGCCCGTGGACAGCATTTCCAGATACATATATATATATATACTAGTAATTTGGGTCAGTGGCCGCGCTTCGCGCGGCCACACTTTTCGTTTCTTTACAGCATATGAAATCTTATAATCCAATCACTGGTGTCTGCTGATCACAGCACCAAATATTATTGCAGAAAAGTAATTTAATCTGTATATCAGCAAAAATCAAAAGATCTCAAGATCCACCGATCAGAAAAAAATTGTGATGAATGATCAATGCTGATCATTGCTGATCAATGACTGTCAGCTGTCAGTATCGCAAGCAGTCAAAGCCACCTCTGGATTGGATTGCATATCCTTACTAATAACTATTTTGCAACATCAGCTCACTGAGTAGAGCCAAAATCATGAAAATTGACTTTACTCATTGACATTTTTGAATATTTTAATCTCAAAAAAGAGGAAAAGTAAATTAAAGGACTTAAAAAGAATTGTTTGGCCTTGAATTGAAAAAAAAGTCCGACAAGAAAAGTCAAAAATTGAATGAGCTACAAAGGAGTAAAGTCAAAAAAGGGGCAAAAATTGCAAAATTTGACACGTTTTCAACCATAATTTATTTTTAAGGAAAAACTGCGAGGACGAGCGGTGATATTTTGTCAATCTTGCCGAGATCTGTCCAAAATGCTATCATATGCCAAGATAGGTTGAGAATCCAGACCCCGCCGAGACCCCTCCAAAAATGGCATCACCCGTATTATATAAGATATATATATATATATATATACGTATCAGGACAAAAGTTTAGTAACCTCTATAGACCGCGGAGCGGCCCTTCGGGTCGCTCCGCGGTCAAAAAAATCTTTCACCCACTTAGATATTCAGATATTTAAATCAGATATTTAAATAAGTTGTAGAAAACATAGACGATTGTTGTGTTGTATTTTTGACCGCGGAGCGGCCCGAAGGGCCGCTCCGCGGTCTATAGAGGTTACTAAACTTTTGTCCTCATATATATATATATATGTTCCTGGAAATGCTGTCCACGGGCGAATTCTCAACGGATTGGGACAAACTTTTTTTCCTGAAAGGTAATGCTATTTTAGGAAGATCTGGAGGGGTGGAACCGGTTTCCGAACATTTGAAACATTACTTATTTGGGTAGAAAGTTTTAAACATTGCAATATACAGTTTTTGCGCTGTAGCACCTGTAATCTTGAGAATTGAACAGACAACTTGAGTTTTTTTGTTCACAAGTCATTTATAACGATTCCAAATCTGTGCTTACTTTTGAAAATGGTTGATAAACCACAGACTTGCCCTGAGTGACGAACTTTCACGCATGACAATAGCATCAATAATTATTAGCAGCTGAACGGATGATAATTGCACAGAAGACTTGAGTTTTTTTGTTCACAAGTTGCATACGACGATTCCAAATCTGTGCTTACTTTTGAAAATGGTTGATAAACCACAGACTTGCCCTCTTGAGTGACGAACTTTCATGCATGACAATAGCATCAATAATTATTAGCAGCTGAACGGATGATAATTGCACAGAAGACTTGAGTTTTTTTGTTCACAAGTTGCATATGACGATTCCAAATCTGTGCTTACTTTTGAAAATGGTTGTGATACCACAGACTTGCCCTCTTGAGTGACAAACTTTCATGCATGACAATAGCATCAATAATTAGTAGCAGCTGAACGGTTGATAATTGAACAGAAGACTTTGGTTTTTTGATTCACATGTCGTATATAACGATTCCAAATCTGTGCTTACTTTTGAAAATGGATGAGAAACCACAGACATTTCCTTTTGAGATGCAATGTTCAACCTCACAGCAGAAATTTTCTCTATTTTTTGGATTTTGCTACATGTGAAACGCTCCGCGGTCACCTATTGCGCTTTGCGCCATATACTTGTTGGCAAACACATTATTCAATTGTCGCAAATTGGCTCCAGCTTCCAAGTCTTCCCATCTTTTGGTCAATCATTTTGCTTAGCAAATCCATACTGCCGACGAAACATCAGCCGTCCGGCTACATTACCCCAGCCCCTGTCTGTGCATTTGCATCGCCGCAAGGCCTCCAAAGCTAACCATGGACCATGGACCATTGCGGACCATGGACGCCGCAACAGGAAGCTGCCAGAAAACTTGAACCGATAGGACATCTAGCCGAATTGCTCCAGCATTAAACAAACAATGCTCCTAGCTGTTCGCAGGCAAGAAATGTGGAATTGTGGACTTTGGAGTTGAGAAGATGATTTTAGAGATCCTCTCCTTCCTGATACTGACACCTCCAAATGCTCTCTTTTTTTCGCTACGACTCACAATCGTAGTCAATCCCTCTCGGACATTCCTTACATTACCTATGCGTGATTTCTTATTTGCATGCTCTTCTCCATGAACTCTATGGGGTGTGCCTTGAATTATCTGTGACTGGACAGCCAAAGGCAGTCCAGAAAGCCTGCGATGAGAAAACAACCCAGGCACTGTCAGTATAGTGTCGCTTTAACTCGCTTCTGCTTTCTGCTGCTCTATGCGAGTGTCAGCCTTTCATTCAGTTGCTATTTCCCTTGTCTTCTACTGCCTTTTGGTTTTCCACTGGCTTTATGCAACAGCATTGATTCATGGGCATCATGAATACGTTGGGTAATAACCGACGAGGAAGGCGTCTTTGCCCAACTTATCGCCTGCAAAACAGATCTTAGCCCGAAGTAGGCTCCCAATTTTCGCCTGGCATTGATTTACCTCCTCCCTCGCATCCAAGCCATCTCTGGCATCCGATCACAGCGATGCCTATTGGCTTTGGTGCAAATTTTGTCGCTGTCACTAGGGGTCGCTGCTATCGCTAACCTCTCTTGGACCCTGGCATGCGACATCAATAGAAAGCGAGGCTTACTGTACTCACAGAGAGAATAGATGTAGGTGTGAAAGTACAAAATGGGATGGCGCGTCTTGTTCGTTGGTTATTACCCAACGTATTCAGGTACAACCAGTCTCGCCCTCTACCCAGAGCGGCAGAGAACTCTGAATATCTTTTGGAAAACGCCCAGTGCTTGAAGCACTGGGTGTATTTTAAATTTGTCTACTGAATCTGACCAAACCTAGCGCAGAATCAGATGACGATTTAGGTGCCACAGATTTTGGCCATTTCATAGGAACCTTTCCACAGAAGAACATAACTGGCAAAGAAATACGCTCTTGAGCGTTGTTCTACAAAATTATAGGATGTTACGGAGTTGTCGGTTATCCTTTTTTCTCTGCTTATTCGAAAATCCCAGTTTTCCTGAATATCCTGATGTTTTTTCTACTGTCCTAAAACCATCAGCATTTGAAGGCTACAGAGCAACTTTGTTAGCTTGCAATGTTATCTGTTTGCGATACTGCCAAAGCATCTGCTCCGTTTGTTTTCCCAAAGAACCAGTATTGACGATGGATTTAATCTGGATAAAAAAGTGCCAGGTATTGTCCTAAATGCCATTTTTAAAGCGTCTCATCGTCGTGTTGAAACACCAAACATGGGCTTAGGTTAAGGCTCCAGCTTCGGCTTAGTCTTGGATACGCTGTCACTTTCAAAAAATGGCATTTTGAGCCAATTACACAGAAAAAAAGCAGCAGTCGTAGAAAAAAGCACCGGATTGGCAGTCTCGAATCAAATCAGAAATGAAGACGAGGATCATTTGCGATGCGCAAAGTCGCCGCGAATCCGCCGGGCCAGCTGCATGTCCTTGGGCTGGATGGTGATGCGTTTGGCGTGGATGGCCAGGAGGTTGGTGTCCTCGAACAGGCCCACCAAATACGCCTCCGCCATGTCCTGCAGGGCTAGCAGGGCCGCTGCCTTCAAACAACCACTACTCTATCTATGCTCAAGGATAGTCTATTAATACTCTATGATGGGATTTTGATTGAGCAATGGAATTTCTAGGGTGTTTTTTGCCGCAGTTTTTAAGCTAATATTTGGTAAAATCTGTTCCTAAGGTATTTAGGTAGCTACTGGTAGCATGAATTGAACTGAAGTATTGGGAAGAAGCACTGACTCGTAATTACCCCAATTGATCAAACTATGGCACTGCTGCCCAAGGATGGGCGCAGGAGAGCTTTTGATGGAATGAGCAGGGAACCTGAATGCGAAGGCCAGGCGAGCAGTGCTCCATGACCTCCCGAACCAGGCGGGCAAATGGGGCCTTCTGAATGAGCAGCTCAGTAGAACGCTGGTATAGTTTGATCTGCTTCAGCGCGTTCTCGCCCGGCTTCGCCTGTCGCCGACGCTCGCTGTCCTGTCAATATCTCTCTCATTGCTCTTGGATTTCCAAAATGAAGGTTCGGTGGAAACGATGGCAGTTGAGAATTTTGGAATGAATTGAATTTGAACCAAATTCTGAATTCTGAATCCGAAAATACTCTGAATTCAAAAATAAATTGAAATTGACTTTGGGCATGCAAAATCTGCGCCTAAAGTTAGAGATGCTGTTGCTGAAAAGAGGCACTGCTCATAAGTTATGTGTTTCATGAAAAGGTTCGGCAAAAACTTCGCATAGGTCCCAAACCTGCCGCATTTGTGAAATTAATCGAAAACCTTGCGACGAATGGCTTTGGAGGACTGAGCAGAGGTGGCAGAGATGCGTTTGGCCTTGGGCAGAGACTCAACTTTGCCCTGGATGGATTTCTTCGCCAGCTGCTTCGTACGGGCCATGCTGGGACAGTGAGATGAAGCGCAGGAGTGAAGGCGAGATTCGAAGTGAGAATGATTGTGAAGAGGATTTTTGACCTTTTTATGGAGTGTTTTGGCGCTAAAACGCATGAGCTGGATGAAAATCTTGATTCCAGCTGCTTTATCGTTTGTGTGCTCAAGAATTTGATGTACAATTTTTCTTAGTTTGAACAAGAAAAACTTTGATAAAATCTAAGGTTTTTTTTCCAAAATTTTGCTTACCGTAAGCACTGTATGCCGCATGCATGCACGCAAGCATGCACACTCATTTATGTCATAGAGAGCACATAGAATCCTAATGTAAAAATAATGTCCTTACGTCAAAAATCAGTGACACAGCGAATGATATCAGGTATGGCAAAAAATATAAATGGTAAAATGGTTATGGTAAAATGGCTCCCTTTTGCCGAAAAACCAACAGAAACCTTAAAGTGGCCTCCGGCTAAGCAACCGAAGCTAAGTTATGAAGCCGATCGTTGCCTATTGGGCTGGCGCGAACGGAGCTTTAGCGGAGTGTCAGCGCCCAGCCCCTCTTTTCGACCTAGGTGTACGTTTAAGGGGTTATTGCTAGATCTCAATTTTGATAAGGCTGCTGCTCGTCAAAGAAAGCTCCAATCATTTTAATTCTTTTTGCAATGGAAAGAGCAACATCGAATTGACTATAGTTTATCTTTTGACTTTTGCCCAAAACTATTTGTTTTAATATGAAAAATGCAAAAAACCATTTGTCCGAACTCCGACTCCTCCTCCTCCTCCTCCTCCTCCTTCTTCTTCTCCGCAGCTATTCAATGGACGATAGTAGGTATTCATTTCTTCCCCCACAACCCTTCCCCGGGTCCTTGAGCCTCATGTATTGACTTTTATTCATAAGTCTTCAGTTAAACAGCTATGCATATGCATCCATGGTGTAGTGGTCTATGCGATTAACCAGCTGGGGCAACCTGGGAGGTTCGAATCCTTCTTAGGCAATCATTTTTTTTGGAAACTTTAAGTTGAAAAAAAAACTGGTACTATCGGCAGGTCAAAATTAGAGCTATTTTCTCCCAAAAATCGATTGCCCTAAGCATATATCATGAAAATTTCACAAAAATATGTTAGGTTGCCCATAAATTTGAATTGTATTTTTGATTTTCGAATTTTTTTTTGTTATATTTTTTAAATAATTATATAAAAACAAAATATTTTTTATTTTTTTATCCATTAATATCTAAATATATTTTCGATTCTTTTATTTTTGACCGCGGAGCGGCCCGAAGGGCCGCTCCGCGGTCTATAGAGGTTACTAAACTTTTGTCCTCATGTGTATATATATGTGTATGGGTATCTGGAAATGCTGTCCACGGGCGAATTCTCAACGGATTGGGACAAACTTTTTTTTTCCTGAAAGGTAATGAGATTTTAGGAAGATCTGGAGGGGTGGAACCGGTTTCCGAGCATTTGAAACATTACTTTTTTGGGTAGAAAGGTTGAAAATTTGGGTATGCTGTAAAAGGCTCAATTCTCAACGGATTTGGACAAACTTTTTTTTTCCTGAAAGGTAATGAGATTTTAGGAAGATCTGGAGGGGTGGAACCGGTTTCCGAGCATTTGAAACATTACTTTTTTGGGTAGAAAGGTTGAAAATTTGGGTATGCTGTAAAAGGCTCAATTCTCAACGGATTGGGACAAACTTTTTTTTCCCTGAAAGGTAATAAAATTTTAGGAAGATCTGGAGGGGTGAAACCGGTTTCCGAGCATTTGAAACATTACTTTTTTGGGTAGAAAGTTTGAAAATTTGGGTATGCTGTAAAAGGCTCAATTCTCAACGGATTTGGACAAACTTTTTTTTCCTGAAAGGTAATGAGATTTTAGTAAGATATGGAGGGGTGGAACTGGTTTCCGAGCATTTGAAACATTACTTTTTTGGGTATAAAGGTCGAAAATTTGGGTATGCTGTAAAAGGCTCAATTCTCAACGGATATTGACAAACTTTTTTTTTCCTGAAAGGAAATAAAATTTGAGGAAGATCTGGAGAGGTTTGACAAGTCCCGGAGCATTTGAAACATAACTTTTTTAGGTAGAAAGGTTGAAAAATGGGGTATGTTGAGAGCTCCGCGGTCACCTATTGCGCTCTGCGCCATATACTTGTTGTTATATTTTTTCAATGAGTTTATTTTAATTTATTTATTTTTCATATATTTAAAAACAAATTTTATTTATACATTTTATATTATATTAAAAGTGGATGAAATAACTGGTACCATCGGCAAGCCAAATGTGGGTCTCTTTTCTCCAAATTTTGTAATTGCCTCGAGCAAAAAGTCAAGGAAATACATCTACTACTAGTGGAATCTGCTGCGTCATCTGTATTTTGTTTTTGGCGCGCATGGAAAGAGACACTGAACTGCGCGCCAAAAACAAAATGCAACTGTCCAAGCAGATTCCACTAGTAGTAGATGTATTTCCTTGACTTTTTGCTCGAGGCAATTACAAAATTTGGAGAAAAGAGACCCACATTTGGCTTGCCGATGGTACCAGTTATATATATACTCGTAATATGGGTTGGTGGCCGCGCTTCGCGTGGCCACACTTTTCATTCTTTCACAATTTGTGAAAAATTAGATTATTTTCATTCATTCATATCATAAACAATCAATTAATATTACGTTAATATTAATTAACAATGAAAACTGTCAAGACGCATTGATTGATAAATTCAAGAGAATTTAACTCTTCAATTCAGCAAAGAACAAACTATAATTTGATTTGCTGGAAAGAGGCCTATATCGACTTTTAGCATCTCAGGCAGACTATGTAAGCTTTGGAGTTGAACATTCACATATCCCTACTAATCAATGCCCTGAAACATCAGCTCACCGAGTAGGGCCAAAATCACGAAAATTGAATTTACTCAATGACATTTTCAACATATATAAATCTAACAAAATAAAAATGTAAATCAATATTCTTATGCAGAATTGTTTGGGCTTTATTTTAAAAAAAAGTCCGCCAAGAAAAGTTAAAAACTGGTGGAGCTATTGACATTCAAAGTTGGAAAATGACCAAAATGAGCACATTTTCGATATTTTCATCATTTTCAAGATTTCAGACACAGGTGCGGGTATATGCCAGAGAATGTCCAATCCGAGATCTATCCAAAATGGTATCATATGCCAGGTTAGGTGGAGAATCCAGCTTGGGCGAGGTACCCTCCCAAAGTGGTGTCACCCGTATTATATAAGACTAGGTTGAGCTTCGCCGTCGCCTACGGCGACTATTGGCATAATACTTGCAGAAAAAAATCTGTTGAAATTCATAAAAAAACTCGAAAAGGGATAAAATTGGGGAAAAATGGCTGCAAGTTGAGGTTGAGGTTCTGGCCTGTAAAAGCATCTGGCATCCACCGCCCTACATGGGAGGATTGGGTGAGCCTAAATAGGCCTGTAAAAGCATCTGGCATCCACCGCCCTACATGGGAGGATTGGGTGAGCCTAAAAAGGCCTGTAAAAGCATCTGGTATCCACTGCCCTACATGGGAGGATTGAGTAAGCCTAAATAGGCCTGTAAAAGCATCTGGCATCCACCGCCCTACATGAGAAGATTGGGTGAGCCTAAATAGGCCTGTAAAAGCATCTGGCATCCACCGCCGTACATGAGAGGATTGGGTGAGCCTAAATAGGCCTGTAAAAGCATCTGGCATCCACCGCCGTACATGAGAGGATTGGGTGAGCCTAAATAGGCCTGTAAAAGCATCTGGCATCCACCGCCCTACATGAGAGGATTGGGTGAGCCTAAATAGGCCTGTAAAAGCAACTGGCATCCACTGCCCTAATTTGCTTACTTGAATATCCACTGAAACATGGGAGGATTGGGTGAGCCTAAATAGGCCTGCAAAAGCATCCAGCATCCACCGCCCTACTTTGCTTACTTGAATATCCACTGAAACAATCTGGGGGGCAATCTGGTGATACAAGAAGGCAAATGGTTGGGGGGGCAATGGATTGGAGGATTAGAGGAATTATTTGGGCTGCATGAATCCCGCTACACGGGTGCTCAGCTATTTTCATGCATAAGCCTCTTTTTCGGTCTACTGACTCTTTTAGGATATCCCCACCCTGTGACCAAATTACAGCCACACCAAATGATTGCTAAAGCAAACATCTGGCTGTCCTCGAGGGACTTCAAAGATTAGGCAATCAATCCAACAAAGGTTAGATCGCCAAAGAAGGATACAGGTTTGCTGTGCTCTATGAAAGGTTATGAATACTGAGTGCAACCTCGCCACAGTGAGTAGCTTTCAAAACTGCGCAGTTCCAAAACATTGATAAAAGTCACATTTTTGATGTTTTAAGCATGTTCCCGTGATCGGTGCAAGCTGATTAACTCAGAATCGGCTTCCCCAGCCCCAATTTACCCAAAAACATCTTCACCTCCTCACAGGAATCTTCCCTCATGGCGCCCAAAATGCTAACGGACAAGACAGGCTCCTCTATTATATATATGGATATATATCTGGTACCATCGGCAGGCCAAATGTGGGCCTCTTTTCTCCAAAATTTGGAATTGCCTCGAGTAAAAAGTCAAGGAAATACAATTTCTACTAGTGGAATCTGCTGCTTGGTCAGTTGCATTTTGTTTTTGGCGCGCAGTTCAGTGTCTCTTTCCATGCGCGCCCAAAAACAAAATGCAGATGACGCAGCAGATTCCACTAGTAGAAATTGTATTTCCTTGACTTTTTACTCGAGGCAATTCCAAATTTTGGAGAAAAGAGGCCCACATTTGGCCTGCCGATGGTACCAGATATTTCTCCCACTTTTAATATAGTATAAAATGTAAAAATACAAATTTGATATTGTTGGCTATATATTTAGTTAAGATTTTATTAGATAAATCAAAAAGTGAATAAAAAAACTTATTTGAAAAATATAACAAAAAGAAAAAATTCGAAAATGAAAAATATTATGCAAATTCATTGGAAAATTAACATATTTTTGAGAATTTTTCTTGTCTTAAACTCAGGGCAATCGATTTTTGGGAACAAGGAGTATTAACTAGTGGAATCTGCTGCTTGGACAGTTGCATTTTGTTTTTGGCACGCAGTTCAGTGTCTCTTTCCATGCGCGCCAAAAACAAAATACAGATGACGCAGCAGATTCCACTAGTAGTAGATGTATTTCCTTGACTTTTTGCTCGAGGCAATTACAAAATTTGGAGAAAAGAGACCCACAATTGGCTTGCTGATGGTACCAGTTATTTCTTCCACTTTTAATATAGTATAAAATGTATATATAAAATTTTTTTTTAAATGTATGAAAAATAAATAAATAAAAATAAACTCATTGAAAAAATATACCAAACATAAAAGAATCGAAAATATATTAGGATATTAATGGATAAAAAAAATAAAATATAAATAAAAACATAATGATTCAAAAAATATAACAAAAAGAAAAAATTCGAAAATCAAAAATACAATTTAAATTTATTGGCAAACTAACATATTTTTTTGAAATTTTCATGATATATGCTTAGGGCAATCGATTTTTGGGAGAAAAGAGCTCTAATTTTGACCTGCCAATGGTACCAGTTGTTTTTTCAACTTAAAGTTTCCAAAATAAAAATGATTGCCTAAAAAGGATTCGAACCTCTCAGATTCACCCAGCCGTTTAATCGCATAGACCACTACACCACGGATGCATATACATAGCTGCTTAACTGAAGACTTATGAACAAAAGTCAATACATGAGGCCCAAGGACCCGGGGAAGGGTTGTGGGGGAAGAAATGAATACCTACTATCGTCCATTGAATAGATGCGGAGAAGAAGAAGGAGAAGAAGGAGAAGGAGAAGGAGGAGTTCGGACAAATGGTTTTTTGCATTTTTCACCCTAAAATCAAACGTTTTACGAAAAACTCAAAAGATAAACTATAGTCAATTCGATGTTGCTCTTTCCAATGGTGAAAGAATTAGAGCGATTGGAGCCTTCTGTGACGAGCAATCGCCTTATCAAATTTAAGATCTAGCAATAACCCTCAAAACATACACCTGGGTCGAAAAGAGGGGCTTGGCGCTGACACTTCGCTAAAGCTCCGTTCGCGCAAGCCCAATATATTGGGCTGGCGCGAGTGAGCGTTATCGAAGTGTCAGCGCCCAGCCCCTCTTTTCGACCCAGGTGTACGTTTTGGGGGTTATTGCTAGATCTCAATTTTGATAAGGCTGCTGCTCGTCAAAGAAAGCTCCAATAGCTATAATTCTTTTTGCAATGGAAAAAGCACCATCGAATTGACTATAGTTTATCATTTGACTTTTGCCAAAAACTAACTATTTTACTATGAAAAATTAAAAAAACCATTTGTCCGAACTCCTTGTCCTTCTCCTGCGCATCTACTCAATGGACGATAGTAGGTATTCAGTTCTTCCCCCTTTCCCCCCTTCCCGGGTCCCTGTGACTCATGTATTATTTAGCTCTTCAGTTAAGTAAAGATTTCATATGCCTCAGTGGTGTAGTGGTGTAAGCGATTGGACTGCTGGATGAAATCGGTAGGTTCAAATCCTTGTCAGGCATTCATTTTTATTTTTGTGTATTTTAAGTTGAGAAAACAATGGATACCATCGCCAGGCCAAAAGTAAAGCTCTTTTCTCCCAAAAATGCACTGAGAATAGGTCAAGAAATTTCTCAAAAAATTGTAATTTTTCATTTTGAATATTTTCTTTTTGTTATATTTTTTGAACAAGTTTTTGTATTTATTTTTTTAAATATTGACTAAAATTTTAATTAAACATATAACCTACAAAATAAAATTTATATTTGTACCTTTTGTACTATGTTAAAAGTGGAAGAAATATCTGGTACCATCGGCAGGCCAAATCTGGGACTCTTTTCTCCAAAATTTGCAATTCCCTCGAGCAAAAAGTCAAGGAAATACATTTTCTACTAGTGGAATCTGCTGCGTCATCTGCATTTTGTTTTTGGGCGTGCATGGAAAGAGACACTGAACTGTGCGCCAAAAACAAAATGCAACTGTCCAAGCAGCAGATTCCACTAGTAGAAAATGTATTTCCTTGACTTTTTGCTCGAGGGAATTGCAAATTTTGGAGAAAAGAGTCCCAGATTTGGCCTGCCGATGGTACCAGATACATACATATATGCGGACAGACGGACGCAAAAATGGGGTAACTGCTTCGCCTCCTCCAGCCTCCGGGCACGGGTGCTACGGCCCCTACGCTTCGCCTAGCATGCTTCGCATGCTAGGCTACGCTTCGGGGCCTCCGCACCCATGCCCTCTGGCCTCCGGAGCTCTGACTGCCCTGCCCTCCGTGGCAGGAGGCCTTCGGCCGCGCAAAAATTTATCACTCCAAAGTATCAAATTTGCGTTTGTCCGATAATTAAGGAGACATATTGTCCAATGACGGCGCTATTGGGCTGGCGCGAGCGAGCGTTAGCGAAGTGTCAGCACCCAGCCCCTCTTTTCGACCCAGGTGTACGTTTTGGGGGTTATTGCTAGATCTCAATTTTGATAAGGCTGCTGCTCATCACAGAAAGCTCCAATCGCTATAATTCTTTTTGCAATGGAAAGAGCAACATCGAATTGACTATAGTTTATCTTTTGACTTTTGCCAAAAACTATTTATTTTATTAAGAAAAATGCAAAAAACGGTTTGTTCGAACTCCTCCTTCTCCTCCTCCGCATCTATTCAATGGACGATAGTAGGTATTCATTTCTTCCCCCACCAACCCCCCTTCCTTGCCTCCCCGGCTCCCTGGGCCTTTTTTATAAGTCTTTATTTATAAGTCTTCAGCTTAGTTTAGGATTTGTGTGCCAGTGGTGTAGTGGCGAAGGCGATTGCCCTGTGGAAAGAATTTAGCTGGTTCGATTCCTTTAGAGGCATTCACTTTATTTTTATTCATTTAAATTGAGAAAATAACTTGTGCCATCGGCAGGCCAAAATTAAAGCTATTTTCTCCCAAAATCGATTGCCCTGAGTATAAGTTAAGAAAATTTCTCAAAAATCAGTTGTGCCAATAAGTATTTTGTTTTCGTCATATTTTTTAAACAAGGTTTTTTTTACAATTTTTATATATCGAGTAAAATTTTAATTAAATATATAATCAACAATATAAATATTGTATTTATACATTTTATCCTATAATAAAAGTGGACGAAATATCTGGTACCATCGGCAAGCCAAATGTGGATCTCTTTTCTCCAAATTTTGAAATTGCCCTGAGTAAAAAGCCAAAGAAATACATCTCCTACTAGTGGAATCTGCTGTGTCATCTGCATTTTGTTTTTGGGCGAGCATGGAAAGAGACACTGAACTGCGCACCAAAAACAAAATGCAACTGTCCAAGCAGCAGATTCCACTACAGGGTGTTCAGGATACCAGGAAACGCCTGACTTTGGAGGGCTATAAAATGGTTTCTAGTGTCTCTGGGAATCTTATTCCAATGAGAGTATAAAAGTTGAACTTTTGTTAATATATCCACAAAGGAATAAAGAGAAACACCAAAAAATGGCTCACACCATAGTTTAGAAAATTGGAACCCAAAAATGGAACTGTCAAAAATTGAATGGACCTGATTGGGAGAAGCTGGGCCGCTTGGCCGGCCATCAGCAAGGCAGACCAGGCGCTGCTCCCCCTCTTCAACACAAGGGCAAGGTGGTCCAACTGCCAGACGTTCTTGGTTCACCTGTGTTGAAGAGGGGGAGCAGCGCCTGGTCTGCCTTGCTGATGGCCGGCCAAGCGGCCCAGCTTCTCCCAATCAGTTCCATTCAATTTTTGACAGCTCCATTTTTGGGTTCCAATTTTCTAAACTATGGTGTGAGCCCATTTTTTGGTTTTTCTCTTCATTCTTTTGTGGAAATATTTAAACAAAAGTTCAAATTTTATGCTCTCATTGGAATGAGATTCCCAGAGACACTAGAAACCATTTTATAGCCCTCCAAAGACAGGCGTTTCCTGGTATCCTGAACACCCTGTAGTAGGAGATGTATTTCTTTGGCTTTTTACTCAGGGCAATTTCAAAATTTGGAGAAAAGAGATCCACATTTGGCTTGCCGATGGTACCAGATATTTAAACATTGGGCAATAGGATAAATTACCTTTTTACCGATTTTCCCGTAAAACTAACACATTAGGTTTTTCGAAAGTCACGACAACCATTGTTACGTTTTGAATAAGCTGTATTCAATTTTTTTGACTATATAAGATTCTGACTGATACACTTGGATTTTGTATTAATTTTTTCGAGATGTTTGGATATTTGGGTGATATTTGGAAGTCTAAAATCGAGGTCTTTAGTGCGTAGAAAGTATTAACAGCGGAACAGTCTAAAATGCTATTGGAGGCAATAATTATCCTTTTGAGACAAATAACAAAGGCAAATGAAAACCCTGCAGTCCCCATCGGCGAGGGTGTAGGGCAAATGCAGGGCCAATGGAATCTCAAAATTTCCAAGTTCCCAATATTCAAGACAAGAGATAGATATCTGCATTGTCCTGGATAGCCTATGACTCTGCTTTGCTAGTGTTCGCAGATTGCTGGTCGTTGGGGGCCCCCGGCCTATTTTGTTATGAGATCAGAGGTGGTGTAAGTGAAGAGAGGTGTGAGACCTGGAGATGCTGGTTGTATAAGTGGCCAGTGGCCCAGCGCTCACGGCGGTCGCGCAACCGCTCTGCTACTCCACATTCTGAGGCAAGGTTAGATGAGCCGTCTGCAGTTGCCATTTGTTGAAAAGCAATGGCAGTCACTACGTTTTCAAATGTCGCCAGCCATGCTGATGGCGGTTTCTATTTATTTTTAGATGATTGTTGACAAGATCACAAGTTTAAAATGCCCATAGCATTCCTAGGATATTATAAACTTCCTGTTTAGGATTAATCGATCTTCTTGACAATATCAGACTCGTTAAAAGTGTGGAATTATCTGGTGATAAGTTCCTGGCCTATTTGTGCATTGCATGAAACATAAGAGCACTGGGTAGAAAGGATGCTGAGCATAGGAGAAATCTGTCGCAGTCCTTGGCAGCATCAGGGAATGCAATAGCCTCATCGCCCGTCTCGCCGCCAAGCCCGCCTGTCCTTTCAACGACTCCGCCGCCGTTGGCAGAACTGGCCCGTGCTTCATGAGTATTTGGGCTTAGAAATTGTCTTACAGTTAACCGTTGGAGGCTGACTGACTGCTTTTTTCTAACTGACTACTAAGAAGCTAACTGTCAGAGAGAAGAAACTAGGCCTTCCAGGGACACCTTTGAAGGTGTTAACCGTTGAAGGTATCTGGTCGCTGACATATGGGTATCTGGGTCATTTCCATAGGCTCTTTCAACTCTGAAAGAACGACAACAACAACAGCTGGCGTCGTTTCGCAGCAGTTGGGCGGCCAGCAGGGTTTGTTCCAGCTCCGTGCTCCGCCCTCCATCCTCCTGCGAAGACTGAAGCCATGACGCAGTCCATTGGCTTCCGCGAACAGCACCTCCACCTCTCCACTGCTCCTGTGAGCGCTGGTTGCCACCATTCCTGCCAAAGAGCATTTGCTCGCTTGTCAAACGCAAGCTTTCTAACATTAATAACTTGCCTGGACGATTTGGGCAAGGCTTCCCGCCGCCGCTAATTCACCGCAAGGAAAAGTCGCCGGTGGTCAAGGCAGCAGTTTCCCCGTTCTTCATTCCCTTTGTTCACCCTCTGCGTTCCAATTACCTTCAAACGAATCTCTTGAACAGTGCTCTAGAAGTGCTCTTTTAGAAGCATCTTAAAATTGTCGGATTTCAGAGCCTCCCTTTTCAACCGATGCAGTGAGCCTGGTGGAAATTATTCGACAGCTTCATTTATTCGAATTTTCCTTTGTTTGTCTCAGTTAGCGAGCCTTTAAACTTTTGAGGAGGTTTTGTTGTAATTTATGAACAATATTGAACAAGTTGCATGGCTTATGAATTCCATTTGGCCAAATACTGAAGCAAAGTCTCAAAGTTGAACAGTTGAACATTTTGGAGCTTCGATGCGTGTAGGCAAAGAATTTGACCACTTGGCTTCAGTTTGGCAGCAATTTTGAGACAAGGCAAGTCACAAAAAACTTCAGAGCAGTATGAATAGAGAATTTCATCCTCCGCAGAGCAGAGGGCGAGGTCTTCCTGCGTCCACTGAGCGAGCAGCTTCTTGCTGGCTTTCCAGCCTTCAAAGTTCCTTGCTCCAGTGGCGGAGCTATCCTTTCAAGCTCCCATATTTCCCAACTAAAATCACCATTATTTTGTGGAGACGAATCAGCTTAACCAACGGTAATCTATGCAGTTTTCTCTGACATCAACATAAAGTACTTATCCTTGCAGCATTGCTCCACCTCGGGTTCGAAGGGTGTTTAACTCTAAATCGAAACATTAGACCTGCGAGTATCTGCTGGAAGCTAGATTTGCCAGCAATGAAGAGTCGCAGTTGGAAAGTAGAGTGTTAGAGGTGTTTTCCAGATATGGGTCCAGTGAAGGAAGGCTCAGAAAGACCGCCGCCATTGCCGCAGCCGCGCCGCGTGCCAGCGGCGTTGGAAGCCCTCCAGTGCGTTCCCAGACTTTTCCAAAATTAGCACTTTTACTGTCATCAAGATGGCCTGTTATTTATGATTTTTGTCATGTTTTACGCTTTATGTTGTGCCTTCAATGATGTAATAGGTCATAGTGCAATATTGAGTACCAGGAAATAGTCAGAAAGATACGGAAGGGATCAAAATATGAAAATAAAATTGATTAAGTCATCCCCGACTGCTATCAGCTAGTTTATGATTTGATTGAACCAATCGATCATCAATCACCACCTTAGTTTAAGCGGTAGCGCTAATATGATGCTACACTCTAAGGCTTTTTTTTAGAAAAGGACAATAAAGCAGATTTTGCTGCATCCCAAACCAGAAACAGTACTGATCAAATCTGAGCACAAAAAGAAGCCTATTTGGAGGCGTGTTTTTATGGGGCTGGGTCCGTCTGGCCTCCACTTGGGCCATCGGCGCCCCCATCGAAGAGGTCAACCGAGTTGACCCCTAGTCCGTCACCCTACGCTGCACCCACTTCAAGCCCCACCAACTCCGAGCCAGCACTCCATCCGATATTTTCGCCGTCAAGCTACACAAGCTTATCTTGGCATTTGCAGCCACAGTATTGATATTTATCAAAGACTATTATATATGGTACCATCGGCAGGCCAAAAGTGGGTCTCTTTTCTCCAAAATTTGCAATTGCCTCGAGTAAAAAGTCAAGGAAATACAATTTCTACTAGTGGAATCTGCTTGGACAGTTGCATTTTGTTTTTGGCGCGCAGTTCAGTGTCTCTTTCCATGTGCGCCCAAAAACAAAATGCAGATGACACAGCAGATTCCACTAGTAGAAATTGTATTTCCTTGACTTTTTACTCGAGGCAATTGCAAATTTTGGAGAAAAGAGACCCACTTTTGGCCTGCCGATGGTACCATATATTTCTCCCACTTTTAATATAGTATAAAATGTATAAATACAAATTTTTTATGGTTGGTTTTTAAATTTTATTGAATAAATAAAAAAATAGTAAATGAAAAATAAACTAGTTTAAAAAAATATAATGAAGACAAAAATTCGAAAATAAAAAATGCATTGCATACTTATTGGCAGACTAACATATTTTTGAGAAATTTTCTTGATTTAGACTCAGGGCAATTGATTTTTGGAGAAAAGAGCTTTACTCTTGACCTGCCGATAGTACCAGTTGTTTTCCCAACTTTAAAAAAATAAAAATAAAAATGAATCCCTGAGTAGGATTTGAACCTACCAGCTAGACCCAGCTTTCCAATCGCTTACACCACTACACCACTGGTGCATATGCTCCTTTATTTCAGTGAAGACTTAAGAATACAAAATAAATAAAGCCCAGGGACCCAGGGAGGGTGGGAGAGTGGGGGAAGAAATGAATACCTACTATCGTCCATTGAATAGATGCGGAGAAGAAGGAGAAGAAGAAGAAGAAGAAGAAGAAGAAGGAGTTCGGACAAACGGTTTTTTGCATTTTTAGTAATAAAATAAATCGTTTTAAGCAAAAGTCAAAAGATAAACTATAGTCAATTCGATGTTGCTCTTTCCAATGGAAAAAAAATCACACCGATCGAAGCATACTGTAATGAGCAGCAGCCTTATCAAAATCAAGATCTAGCAATAACCCTCAAAACATACACCCCGGTCGAAAAGAGGGGCTGGGCGCTGACGGTTCGCTTTGCTCCCTCGCGCCAGCCCAATTTGTCATATTTAATGCCAGAATTCTCCATTCTCTGATAGAATCTTGCGTACATTTCATTCTTAGGTATTGTGTCTGATTTTCGGATAGCTCACCACGATGAATTGAATTTCTAAATACGCCTCGTCACTTAAATAGTCCGCCGAAACATCAATCGCCCAAGTTGGCCAGGGAGGAGTGGTGCGAGGCTCTGGCGTTGGTAGCGCAGCTCCGTCACCATGTACTCCATTCCATCCGAGACCATCTCGTATGCCCTCTACCCTCTTCTGTCCCCTGAGTCTTGACAAGACAACTCTGGGCACCGACCTAGGTGTCGGATAGAGCCTGGGCAGTGATGGAGTGTCTGCATCGGGTGCCAGAGTTCCCGGATGCTGCTCCAGCTCTCATTGAGGCTGGATTGCAGCTGGCCGATGTCTCACTGGCTGGCCCTGACAGGTCAGTCATTTATTTACTGAAGGGGAGAGGGTCTGTCATTCTCCAAAACTTTTTTAAGGGTTTTTTGAGTTGGAAAATCAGCAACTAAGATGTCCAATTGATTTAGACAAGATGTGACTCTATTGCAGGCATTGGATGCTGCTTTCTGTACGGAAGATGCCGTGACATTTTAGGCTAAGCCCTGAGTAGCAGGCCTTGGCCGAAAGCCGACTCAAACTCCTCCACTACGACTGCATCCTGGAAGACTATACACGGCAGCCATGCTCCCCATCCAGCCCGCCTTTTTCAATCGCCTTTGCAGTCGCTCTCTGCTCGAGATTGCCTTGCTTCTTATTCAGGTTCACGCACATTCAGTTACCCGCTTCCTTGATGTTTCAAGCAGCCATTAAAATAGCCACAGGTTCCTGACATGGATTAATTTTGTGAAGGAGTGAACGACGAGGAAGAAGATGGAAGGAGGAGTAGATGAGAAAGTCTAAGAATAAACAGAAGTAAGAGCTGGAGTGGCTGACGGCGTTTCTGGGACGGCACAAGGAGGTGCTGGCGGCGCACTGCCTGTCCCTGTTCTCCACCATTCTGGAAGTTGTGCCTGTGACGAAATATGCCCAGCTCCTGCCAGGCGTCACCAACGGCTCCTCCCTCACTTCCTTCCCCGGTTCCCTTTTACACCCTTTTAACTCAATTAGTTTTTGGCACTTCATTGACAAGAGATTTCACTTGATCGTGTCAGAATTCACTGCTTGCTGAAGGTTTTTACAATCAAAGACAAAGGAGTGGCCATAGCTTCAATATACGACAAGATATAAGCCAAAATTGCCAATTCTGTGACTTTTTAGGACAGGCTGGTAAATCACATCGTCGCTTGAAAGTTCGGGCGCCCAATGACCCCTGCTAACGGACAGTGGATGGGAGATGGCTTTGACCGGGGCCAGACTTCGTCTGCAAGAGCAGAGCGACCTATACACGTGCCAGCCTCACCGTAGCTACTATCAGTAGTCCCCCATTCCCCAGTCACTTCCGATGAAGCTCATTTATCCACCTGAATCAGGCTGGAGCTGCTGCCTCATTGCGAGCAGTGGATGTTCTTGCGAGTACAACAGGTGAAGCCTTTTACTTTTACATTGATTGAAATTTAATCAAATTTCCAAATATCCATTAGCCAAAACTCCTTACATTACAAAAAGCATACCCAGAATTGCTAATCTATGAACAACAAGGACTGGTAGGAACATAGACATGAACCTTCCCCAGCGCTAGATGCACCCCTTAAATATTTGCCCTAATTGTGAATGCTGGCAGTTAAATGTGCCCAGACAGTGTAGGCAAACCAAGCAGTTGCCTTGGCTTGATGTTTCAAAGCCTAGTTATGATACAAAAACACGTTTACATAGTTAATTCGTTTGCGCCCAGCATTTAACTTCAATGAGTTGTCGTATTTAACTAAAAAAATTACCACTAGTTGGCGCCTCTAAAAAAATCGATCCTTCGAGTGATCACAGCCAATTAGCCGTGCTCAAAGCAAGCAGACAACTGGCGGTGTTGATGTTTCAAAATATGCACATATCCCGCTGGCAACCATTTGTGTCTAATATTGTTTCGCCTGAGTCAATATAATGAGTAAACGTCAACTGCTAATAGAGGCTCGAACGTGGCTGCCTCATCTCCGCCTGGCCTGTACGCGAGGCTGGGGAGCCTTGGGCGAGCTGCAAGCAGCGGCGAAGGCCTGGTCAACTGTGCTGGTTCTCCAGCGGGGATGCCGCTCTGGATCTGGCCGCCTTTCGAGTAGCTCAACCCACCCACTTTCAACCCACCTCAAACCACCCTGGCCAAACTTCTCAACGAGGTCCCAGTTGGGCTGTGGCCAGTGGTGTGCTAACGAAAAAATTTTCATTTGTGTGGTGTGACACAAGACACGAGCTGGGACCTGGCCATTTGTTTTTGTGTCATTTTGTGTATGACACGAAACAATACTCATTTCGTGTGCACAGTCAAGTTTTCTGAAATTTTTTTGGCAAGTTCTCCGATGTCTTTTTTTTTGCAAAAACACATGAAAAACGATGAGATGAAAGTGTCACAATGCCCTACTCCTTATAGAGCACCCAACGGTTGCTCTGGAAGAGCAAAATGGCCTGCACACTGGCCTCCTGCAGACAAATACGACGGTTGTCTAAGAGAAGTCCCATGCGACTAAAAAGCCGCTCTGCATCAGAGGAGCTAGATGGTCTCTGACCTGCAAAGCCTGCCGCGTCACGCCATCCTTCAAGGTCCGCCTTCCCGCCGACAACCCCAGCACCGACATCAACAACCGCGTCAACAGCCTTGAGCACAAACTGGACAAACTCTGCAACTTCATCCTCCCCTCTCCCGCCCTTTCCCAGCCTCCCACCCTTTCCTATGCCTCCGCTGCAGGCAAAGGCCTCCCCCGCCCCTCCCACCTGCCCGCACAGTCCCTCTCTGCCCAGATCGCCCTGGCCTCCAAGGAGAGCCTGGAGCAGTCAGAACTGCGACGCACCTGCATCATCAGGGGCATGCCCTACAGCTCCGCTGAAGACACCGCCGCCATCTGCCAGCAGCTGGTGGACGACCTCGAACTCAAGCCCCTCGTCCGAATCGACCGAGCTTTCCGTCTCCCACAGCCCCAGAAGCCCCCTCCCTCCGCCGCTGCCCCCAACCCCCCATCCACTGCACCTTCCACCCCCCCTGGCCCTCCACTCATCAAACTGACCCTACTTTCTGACTCAATGCAAGCCGCCCTCCTCACCGCCGCCCCACAGCTCAAGGACAAGGCCTACTACAAGTCGGTCTTCATCCGCAAGGCCCGCTCCAAGGACGAGCTGGCTGTCATCAAATCCCGCCTCCAACGCTGTGCCACTCTCTCCTCCGAAGCTGCAGACCCCACCACCACCTTCAAGGTCGACTACCGCTCCAAGGACTTCAAGATCTTCCGCGTCAAGGACAATGCCCGAGACAAGGACTGGTCCGATGCCCAGGCACCCGCTGCTGTCCCCACTCCACCTTCTGACCACCCTTTATCCATCTGAACAGCTGCAAAATCCTGTTTGCTAATGTGAGAGGAATGAAATCTAACACTAAGGCCAGACCAAAAATGCAGCTTTTCCATGACCTTTTAGCTTTGGCTGAATTTGACATTTTTGCTTTTGTAGAATCCTGGCTAGGATCAAGTTTCCCCAGTTCACTCATCACCTCAGGAGCAATACATTTCTTCATTCGTTACGTATTGCTTAGTTGTAGACAACTTGTAGATATTAGAAGATGTGGAAAAGGAGCAACATCTGGGCCCAGCTCAAGGCCAAATAGTACACCATCATTGCCTCATATCTTATTCGACCAACAAAAACAGGCACCAGAAGTGAGCCGTGATGGTGGAGGTGAGCAGCAATGGATTCAGCTGAGCCAGCATCACGAACCCTGACATCTTACAAGCTCTTCTATCGATCTATGAGCAAAATCCATCTTATATGTTGAAAGGCTGCAACTTGAGCCAGCTGAGTAGCGCTTTAGTGCGCACTGTGAGAGGATGCATCCTTCAGGCAATGGCGATGCGCATTTGTCTTTTGTCAACAAAAGCAGTCCTTAGTCCATCAATTACAATTTCCACAATTGGTTCTAACTGGTTTTTAGCTTGTCTTCAACTTCGAATGGTGTCCAGCCAGATCATATGTACCCTTATAGCAAACGTCTAGCAATTCGATCCCCATTACCAATATTTCAAGCCTCATTTAGAATCAAATACTGAGATCAGCATAAGGGGATCGGCACTGCAAACATAGGACAATGGTCGTTGTAATCATCATGAAGGCACATACAAGTGATAAAAATGAAAGAATGAAACATGGGCTAGCTGAGAAAAAGGCATTGCTGGGCCAACGATCCCCTGCTTTCATAGCCCCTGCTTTTATCCCCACCCGCCCCCCCCTTTTATTACCACAGCAGCTACGGCTTCATCTGGGGAACATCCTGAGCTACTGCGGTATTTCGACAGCCGACTAGTTCGCTCCAGGAAGCGAAGTATCCTGGGCTTTGAGGAGGAAAGTAAGCATGTCTTCATTTGAGTTTTTGAAGTTTTCTCCAGCGTGCCAACGTTTTATCATTACTAAGCAAACGACATCACAAAATGGAATTATTGTGCGGCCGACGGCCCCCTGCCGCGGAGGGCTGGGCAGTCAGAGCTCCGGAGGCCGGAGGGCATGGGGGCGGAGGCCCCGAAGCGTAGCCTAGCATGCGAAGCATGCTAGGCGAAGCGTAGGGGCCGTAGCACCCGTGCCCGGAGGCCGGAGGAGCTCTGGCGCCCTGCCCGAAGCGGCGGGCGGCCAAGGCCAGCTTAAGCAGTTACCCCATTTTTGTGTCCGTCTGTCCGCATATATATATATATATATATATATATGTGTGTGCCATGCCTGTACTCCGCGGTTTTTCAACGAAATTGGCTGATTTTTTGCATGAAGGTCCGCCTAGGCGGTGCCTCGGGACCATTTTTGGTGCTTGGCGTAATTTTTTGAATTTCGCCCAAAACTCAATTTTTTGATGTTTCAAAGCACGAAAATTCACAAATCACTGGTTTTTCAATGAAATTGGCTGATTTTTTGCATGAAAGTCCGCCTGGGTGGTATCTCCACGCCATTATTTGGGCTTGACGTAATTTTTCGATTTTTGCCCAAAACTCAATTTTTTGATGTTTCAAAGTACGAAAATTCATAAATCACTTGTTTTTCAACAAAATTGGCTGATTTTTGGCATGAAAGTCCGCCTATGTGGTATCTCCACGCCATTATTTGGGCTTGACGTAATTTTTCGATTTTTGCCCAAAACTCAATTTTTTGATGTTTCAAAGTACGAAAATTCATAAATCACTGGTTTTTCAACGAAATTGCCTGATTTTTTGCATGAAAGTGCGCCTAAGTAGTATCTCCAGGCCATTTTTTGGGCTTGACATAATTTTTCGATTTTTGCCCAAAACTCAATTTTTTGATGTTTCAAAGTATGAAAATTCATAAATCACTGGTCATAAATCACAAGTAAAACTTGGAAGAAATGAATTTGCAATTGGTAATACTCGTTCGTGTAGCTTAAGTGTTTGGCTTGGAAATGAGGCCGCGCATCTTGGCGCCAGCCGAGAACACCTTGTTGGCTTCCTCGTCGCGTTTAAATATTTCTTGTGCAGCGAGCTGATGTTCATTGACATGAAATTATCTATTTTTACTTTGAATGGACGTTGAAACATCAGGAGACTGGCACTAGTCCTAACTGGGCACAGGGATCGTTAGGCTGATGGAGATCATGTCCTGCATGGCCTCAACGAATGCCCGCGACTCTGAGGGTCTCTCGCCTTTTCTCATTTGTTGGAAGCATATGAGCAAAGAACAAGGGGCAAACAGGCACTGATAAGCTTACCTTTGTGCAGCATGTAGGAGTATTATCATAGAGTCTTCGGCTTTCATGTCTTTTATGGGCTTTTATGATTTAATGACGCTTAGGTTAAGACTTCAGTTTAGTGATAGTGGCGCTGAGACACCTTTGTGAAAGGTTTTGTGGCCGCAAGTACCTAAATGACTGCTTCCTTTTCAATCCCTAGGCCATCCTAAGCAATGCTGTGGTCAATTCTTGCCTTGTTTAGCTGTTTAGTAGAAAGAGAATGAGCTGGCACCAACGCTCCTGTTCCCTGCTCATCTTTCCCTGCTTTGCTCTGCTCTGCTTATTGACCTGGCTGCTGGAGTCTCTACTGCGTTTGGGCAATCGCAGCAGCTCCGCCAAGCTACCCGTGGAAGTCCGCCCTGTCTACCTCCGCTACAAGGTCTCGTTTCACTTTTGCAATCTACTTCATCTATCAACTCTCTTGTGAAATATGTGAGCCATATTGTTGCAGGGAAATCCTCCAAGCCCGATCCCGAAACCAAACCAGGGTCTTGAAACCTTTGGGCAATCTTATCAAATCCTATGCGGCCGTGAATAGCAGACCTTAATTTTAATTAAAATTCTCTGCTCTCAGCCTTTCCTGAAGTAACATCCAACCCTATCGAACAACTCTGACTCAGAGAAATCAAAAATTGCAAACAAACAGCCAGAGTCCAAATTCGACTTCAGGCCTTCGAATGGGGCGTCATCGGGGCGGCAAACTTTCTGTCCCTCGGCGGCAGGAGGGAACCGATGACCTGGCTGCTAGGCCAGCCCCTCGATCTGCTGGACATCAGCTCTGAGCGCATCGTTTTCGGCCTCCTCCCCCAGCCCCTCCGTGCCTACTCCGCCACACGCGCCACCTTCCACTACGTCACGGCCTTTCCTGGTTTTTTGCTCAAAATTCCCAAGAAAGCTGGATTCCTTTGCGAAAATTACTTTTAGTTTTTTTACCGATGACCCTTTGCCTAAAGTTTATTTTGAAAGTGAGGCTATGGCATCAGCCAAGAGAGACCTCTAACTCACACTAAAGCTGAAGATTCCTAAGGAGGAGATACGCTAATTAAAAAGAATACCATTCAATACCAATTCGCATCATTCCTCACTCTCGCTTCCCACTTTTCCCAAATTTCTGTCCCCTGACAAAAACATTGCTGTTTCTCAGAGTTCAGCTCTGTGGTACGAGTGCCCCTGGCCGACCTGTTGTCCTTCACAAGCACGATGGGGCCACTTCAGCCGCAGCTCTGCGTGGTCTCCAGTCCCGGTTCCCCTGCCTAGCCTAGCGTCTGGCGCCCTAGCATTGCAATGCCCGGCATCCCAAGGCCCCTGCAGAAGCTGCAGAATCTAAATCTCATGGAAAATGCGAGAATAATGTTTCATAATTCAAAAGTCGGTGGCTTTTAAATTTAACTAAAAATGAACAGCTATTTTGCGAAATTAAAAAATCTTAAAAATAATTAAACAAGTATATGCGCAGAGCTTTTTGTTTTGGGCGTGCATGGAAAGAGAATCCGAATTTTGCGCCCAAAACAAAATGCAACTATTCAAGCAGCAGATTCCACTAGTGATAAATTTATTTCTTTGACTTTTAACTCGGGGGAATCGATTTTTGGGAGAAACTAGGTTTACTTTAGGCTTGCCGATAGTACCAGTTATATGACTTGTGAACAAAAACTTAGGTCTTCTTCTTAAAACTTCTTAACAGCTCAGCAGCCACAGCCTGCTGTTCATATTGACATGCATGAAAGTTTGTCACTGAAACGGGCAAGTATGATACCTGAAGACAAAAGTTTAGTCGCCTGTATAGCTGCCCTTCGGAGCGCTCCGAGGACAAAAATGTAATAAAACTGAAACTGTCCAGGCCGCTGCGGAAGCACTCTGCTGGCCAAGCAGCTGCAGGAGCTGGGAGGAGCAGAGCGAACGCTCGTCCTCTCAGAGAGCAACTGTCTGGGGCGCCTGGATCGATTCCAGCGCCAGCATCAGGATCAGCAGGTATTTTGGCCTTTTTATTTGGACAAATTAGAAAACAGAAGAAAATCAAAAGTGAAATTTGTTACATCCGAAAGTCTATACTTTAGCAAATGGTCTTATCCTATAATTCCTTAAGCCAAACCAAAACTTTCTTCGAGCGAAAACAAAACAATGCTCAATTTGATAATGTTTTTTGCTAGAATCGATGTTAAATACTTTGGTAAAGCCAAGCATAACATGTTCTTGATTGGCTCGTAGAAATTAAGCTCGTTTCTCTGACCAGATGAATGATTGTGACTGCCCTTGGTAAACCAATGTTTTAGCAAACAAGGCTTAATTCTAGCTGACGAAAGTGGTGATGCGAGCGGTGTACAAGGTGATGTTCAACGGGCATGGCCTCAGCCACGTGGTGATAAAGCAGCGCCCCTTCTCCATTCGAATGGCCCTCCTCCTCAAACAAGCCCTTCCAGCAGGTCAGCCTTCTTTCTTTGCCCAGGAACCAGGAAAAACAACCATCGAGAAAGATACGTATTAATAAAACATTGTTAGTTTTATTAATACATGGAGAGAAGACTGTAGCAATCGTTAAATGACCCAGCTGGACAAGTTGAAAAAGGTCACCTCAGAAAACATTTCCATTCTTGCTCAGTTTAATAGATTTTGATGCGGTTTTCTCTGAAGATAGCGCGAAGAGCTTGATCATTCACCAAAAAAACGTACAGCATGATATGGCTGGCAAGAAAAAACTTTTTCTGTGAGTCTCCGATCCGCACTATTTTTTTCCCCTACATTTGGAAAAAGGCGAAAATTTAATGTTGTCGTTTTCTAATCTTATTATGTTTATTGGATAGAGCTTTTTCTAGCGCATCTGGGGTGGTAATTCGTTTTCCCTAAATAGTAAGATTACTTGAGATATGGGCTGTTGAAAATGGGCTAAATGAAGGTAAAATGAAGGAAATTTATGATATTTAAACGATTTTACCAGAATTATTAATTGCTTAAATCTATGATGTTTCCTTTTACTACATACCCCCCTTGTTTAATGAGTTCACAATGAAGGCAACTTGTCCGGTGGACATTTGTTCAGAAACGGCCAGAGTGTTCCTTACAATGAAACAACCGACCGCTGCCCAAAGCGTCATTGTCAAATGTCATTTTTGTTTTGACCAAGGGCTGTTTGATGCCGAATAGTTGACATAACACCCTTAATGACTACGTCATTAAAACATCTGGGCATTGGGCCTCACATGGTGATGCTTGATGACCGTTCACTATCTTTGAAAGAAGTAGCAATGCATTGGCCACAAGCTTGGGCAATTTCGTAATAGATCGCTCGAAATCAATCAGATCGCTCGAAATCGATAATTTTCAAAGACCAAAGTTTGTCATCCAAGTCTCAGTCTCTCAAAGACAATAAATACCCTCACGATTTGGATAAACAAGGGATCTAAGACGCTTCAACTCTTCTAAAAGTTCGACTGAAAAGAATTGGAAACAAATAGCATATCATGATATGAATAAACCAGGCCTTCTGCAGGGAAAGTGAAGCAGATCTTCCTGGAGCGGAGCGATCGCTTCGCAATGATAGCCTCCTTGTGCAGCTTCCTCGGTCGCATGGGCCATAATCGCCTGGCCCTCTTCACTGCTCAAGCTCTTTGGCAGATCAAGAAACGCCTCATCTCCAAGCCTCTGCGGCCCCAGGACCACTTCAACTTCAACATACTCCGGGTTCTGGCCTTGCCTCCGTGTGCAGCTTCCTCGATCGCATGGGCCAAAATCGCCTGGCCCTTTTCACTGCTCAAGCTCTTTGGCAGATCAAGAAACGCCTCATCTCCAAGCCTCCGCGGCCCCCCCGGGTTCTGGCCTTGCCTGGCGACGTAGTTTTGGCGACTCACAAAATAGTTGTTATCGTGGCAAACTAAAGCAACGCCCATGCTTGCCCATGAAATACCAAACGCAAACCAATTTGAATTATGGCAGAATTATGGCAACGTGGATATTATGACTTCCAGATATAAATATTGTAAAAATTGTAAAAAACATAATTGTAAAATAAAAATCTAAAACAACTAGAAAAATTGCACGGTGTAGATATTGGCCAAAACGAAGATGGTGACGATGCGAGAGGAGGTGCTAGATATGGCCAATGAGCTCATGCTGCCCTCCTTCCTGGAATTTATGATCGGCCTATGGGCTGACGTCTACTGCTCCTACAGGGAGGCCTCCTCTGGTAAGCGCCCTTTTTTGGCTATTTTTAATCCCAAACCTTTCTTTATAATCCTAGTTTCGTGGATGAATGATTCCAAACATATTTTCAGCACCCAATCTTTTTTCAATCAACTTTTTACACAATAATGGTGCATAACCCCTAAATCACCTCGAATTCCGGAAGCAAACCTTTTTCATCAGTTCTTTTAAATACTTACAAAACTTTCCAAGCCATGGAAAATTCCACTAGCCGTCAAAACTCCCAATTCTCCAACACCCAATCTAGAAATGGGCAGAGACTGCGGCTATTCATTTTTTGACAGCCTCACTAAAATGAGAAAACTCAACATTGATAAGAAATAAGCCCAGCCAAAATAATCTCCAGCCCTCCTTTCCAGACTGTGCTAGGGACAGTGTGGCTGTTATCTATTTCAAAGCCTCATTCAAATGAGAAAATCCACAAGGTATTCTCGGCTGTTGCCAAGATGCGCGGCCTTACTTCAAGATACCACCCAGATGAACCTACATGCCACAATTCAGCAGATTTCAATGAAAAACCATGAATTTATCAATAATTAAATTTTTGAAACATCAAAAATTTAGGTTATTGATTATAAATCGAGAATTAATAAAAATTTTCAAAATTTCTTAAAGTAGCTTCAACATATCACCACGACAGGGGTACATGCCAAAACTCAACTGATTTTATTGAAAAATCCTGGTTTTATGCATGTTCAAATTTTTGAAACATCACGAATTTGGTTTTTGGCTATAAATCAAGAAATAATAAATATTTCAAAAATTCCTTTTGCCAGCTTTGAAATGTTATTTAGATGGACGTATCTGCCAAAAATCAGCTAATTCCATTGAAAAACCTGTGATTTACGATTGAACATAAAAAAATTGAGTTTTGGGCGAAAATCAAAAAATTACGCCAAGCACCAAAAATGGTCCCGAGGCACCGCCTAGGCGGACCTTCATGCAAAAAATCAGCCAATTTCGTTGAAAAACCGCAGAGTACAGGCATGGCACACACACATATTGGGCTGGCGCGAGGGAGCAAAGCGAACCGTCAGCGCCCAGCCCCTCTTTTCGACCCAGGTGTATGTTTTGAGGGTTATTGCTAGATCTTTATTTTGATAAGGCTCTAGCTCGTCACGGGGAGCTTTAATCTTTCTAATTCTTTTTGCATTGGAAAGAGCATCATCAAATTGACCAAAACTCGCGAGAAATCGCTGAAAAGTTGCAGAATTGTAGTAAATTTTGTAAAAAAACATTTGTCCGAACTCCTCCTCCTCCTCCTCCTCCTCCTCCTCCTCCTCCTCCTCCTCCTCCTCCTCCTCCTCCTCCTCCTCCTCCTCCTCCTCCTTCTTCTCCGCATCTATTCAATGGACGATAGTAGGTATTCATTTCTTCCCCCCGCCCCCTGCCTCCGGTCACTGAGCTTCATCATGTAGTCATTTATTGATAAATCTGAAGTTGGGCTAAGGTGGCATATGCCCCAGTGGTGTAGTGGTGTACGCGATTGATCAGATGAATGAACCTGGCAAGTTCGAATCCTTCTCACGCGTTCTTTTTTATTTTTGTCTGTTTAAAGTTGAGAAAACAACTGGTATCATCGGAAGGCCTAATGTAAAGCTCTATTTTCCCAAAAATCGATTCTCCTAAACATAATCTAAGAAAATTTCTCAAATTTATCCAATAAAATATTAGTTAAATATGTAACCAACATTAAATAATTTATATTTATAAATTTTATACTATATTAAAAGTGGAAGAAATATCTGGTACCATCGGCAGGCCAAAAGTGGGTCTCTTTTCTCCAAAATTTGCAATTGACTCGAGTAAAAAGTAAAGGAAATACATTTTATACTAGTGGAATCTGCTGCGTCATCTGCATTTTGTTTTTGGGCGCGCATGGAAAGAGACACTGAACTGCGCGCCAAAAACAAAATGCAACTGTCCAAGCAGCTGATTCCACTAGTATAAAATGTATTTCCTTTATTTTTACTCGAGTCAATTGCAAATTTTGGAGAAAAGAGACCCACTTTTGGCCTGCCGATGGTACCAGATATATATATATATATATATATATATATATATATATATATATATATATACATATATATATATATATATATATATATACATATATATATATATATATATATATATATGCGGACAGATGGACGCAAAAATGGGGTAACTGCTTAAGCTGGCCTTGGCCGCCCGCCGCTTCGGGCAGGGCGCCAGAGCTCCTACGGCCTACAGGCACGGGTGCTACGGCCCCTACGCTTCGCCTAGCATGCTTCGCATGCTAGGCTACGCTCCGGGGCCTCCGCACCCATGCCCTCCGGCCTCCGGAGCTCTGACTGCCCTGCCCTCCGCGGCAGGCGGCCTGCGGCCGCGCAAAAATAGACAAAAAGTCAACCTAACCCTCCCTCAAATCTCCAACCCCTCATTCCAGAGTTGGGCCGGGTCAGTGGGGCAATCAATCATTTCAAAACCTTATTAAAGTAAGAAAACTCAAAATTTGTAAAAATCGACCAAAACCCCCAAAAATATACAGTACCAATTTCCAGAAATGGGCCAGGACAGCCTGCACCTGTACTACGAGGATCTGGTCGCCAAACCGGAGGCTGAGCTGGTCAGACTCTCCGAGCACCTGGGCCTGGTTGATGCGGATGTCCCGGCCGCCCTGGGCGTCCTCGGCCAGCACAGTCAGGAGGACTGCGCCCAGTACCTCCGCACCCACGCCCAGCGCCAGCCTCTACGACCCACCGCCCGACAGGTTCAGCTTTCATTTCCCAGAGGAAGAAGAAATCCTTTCCAGATATTTGCCACAAAATGTCTACTTTTCAAACTGTCTCGGCATAATTGTACTAACTCTATCTATGCCTAAGCCCTAACCTAGGCCCATGTTTGCTGGTTAACCGTGAAACTGAGAGACTTTAAAAAATGGCATTTTGCGGCAGATGTCTGGTACGCTTCTGTCGCTTTCTTTCCAGCCTTCCACTCTCTAAGCCGGCGCATAGCATAAGAACGAGAAATTATTAACCCATAAATGAACGATGAGCACCGTGGGCTACGAAGAAAACTAGCTGATTGTCCGCCTTGAAATTTTTGATTTTTTGTGCAACATTTTTAATATATTGTCTATTTTTCGAACAATACCATAAAATAAAGCAGTAGCTTGAAAACGCAGGTGAAGCGAATCAACATATTCACAGCGGCGCTGGGCCTGCCGAGCATCAACTGGCCTGAGAAAAAGGCCGACGCCTCTCCAGGAGAGGCCAAAACGGAACAGTTGGACGCTTTCCTCTGGCCACTTCGGCTCCTTCTTGGCTCCTTCTCCTCCCGCCTCAACCTCTCCGTCCCGTTGCCCCTCCGTGCCTCCAAGCCATAGGCCAGCTCCTTCTTTGCTGCCATTACCTCCCGCTACTGCTCATTTTGCTTGCCATGCCTTCAATTATTGTGTCCTTTTGTGATTGGGTGGGCTTCTTGTGCATGGTGCTTTGAAGAAATATCGTCTATGCAAGAATTGAATATTTTTGTTGAAAAATAATGCACTAGCAGCGTGAACAAATGGGCAAGATTAAAGCATTTAAATGAAACATGTTCTGCTATTTATTCGTAATCAGAAATAGTCAGACTTCGCATTATTCTAATCTTGGAACAAGAAGATTTTAAATGGTTTATAACGAGTTCGATCCTCATACAAGCTGGAAAAGAGGTCACCTAGGTGCTCAAAAAATGAAGAAGGTTCCCAGCATCCTGCTCCTTCAGTCTGCCAGGTACTGACTCAGCATTGTTTTAGCCTAGGAGCCACTGATCTCCTACCCCCACGCTATGATATGCTGCCTTTACCGTGCAGCATGATCTCCACATCCTTTTTCCATCACAGCTAGTCTCTGGCACGGCCACTGCGCGAATGCCAGCGCAACCGGACTCCGACGCTTGATGTTTCATGCAGGCGATATATTCAACTCATGCTATTTACGATTTGCTGGTGAGCTAATTAAATTTTATTTACAAGTGTACCACCGGCAAACAAGAAACAAAGTTATTCGCTGCCTAACTTAGACCTCCCCGACTTTAATGCCCTACTACCCTTAAACTGGAAGCAGCAAGCTTTATATATTGAGCATTAACTTTGTATACCTGCACGTTATAAAGTAATATATCTGGTACCATCGGCAGGCCAAATGTGGGTCTCTTTTCTCCAAAATTTGCAATTGACTCGAGTAAAAAGTAAAGGAAATACATTTTATACTAGTGGAATCTGCTGCTTGGACAGTTGCATTTTGTTTTTGGCGCGCAGATCATTGTCTCTTTCCATGCGCGCCCAAAACAAAATGCAGATGACGCAGCAGATTCCACTAGTATAAAATGTATTTCCTTTACTTTTTACTCGAGTCAATTGCAAATTTTGGAGAAAAGAGACCCACATTTGGCCTGCCGATGGTACCAGATATTTCTTCCACTTTTAACATAGTATAAAATATATAAATACAAATTTTATAATGTTCATTATACATTTAGCTAATATTTTATTAGATAATAAATAAATATTAAACAAAAAAACTTTTTTTTAATTATAACAAAATTTTTTTGATCAAAATTCGATTTTGAAACAAAATCGAAAATTACCATGCAAATGTACTGGTAAACTTAAAAAATTTTTGAGAAATTTTCTTAGAAATTTTCTTATTTATTTTCTAATCTGGAGAATCAATTTTTGGGAGAAAAGAGCTTTACTTTAGGTCTTCCGATAGTACCAGTTGTTTTCTCAACTTTAAACAGACAAAAATAAAAAAAAATGCCTGGGAAGGATTCGAACCATCCTGGTTCATTCAGCTGTCCAATCGCGTACGCCACTACACCACTGGTGCATATGTCCCCTTAGTTTTACTTCAAATTTATCAATAAATAAATACATGACGAAGCCCAGTGACCCGGGGGCGGGGGGAAGAAATGAATACCTGCTATCGTCCATTGAATAGATGCATAGGAGAAGGAGAAGGAGAAGGAGAAGGAGAAGGAGAAGGAGAAGGAGAAGAAGGAGTTCGGACAGTTGGTTTTTTGCATTTTTGACCGCGGAGCGGCCCGAAGGGCCGCTCCGCGGTCTATAGAGGTTACTAAACTTTTGTCCTCAGGTATATATATATATATATATATATATATATATATATATATATATATATATATATATATATATATATATCTGGTACTATCGGCAGGCCAAATGTGGGTCTCTTTTCTCCAAAATTTGGAATTGCCTCGAGTAAAAAGTCAAGGAAATACATTTTCTCCTAGTGGAATCTGCTGCATCATTTGCATTTTGTTTTTGGCGCGCAGTTCAGTGTCTCTTTCCATGCGCGCCCAAAAACAAAATGCAAATGATGCAGCAGATTCCACTAGTAGAAATTGTATTTCCTTGACTTTTTACTCGAGGCAATGCCAAATTTTGGAGAAAAGAGACCCACATTTGGCCTGCCGATAGTACCAGATATTTCTTCCACTTTTAATATAGTATAAAATGTAAAAATACAAATTTTATATTGTTGACTATATATTTAGTTAAGATTTTATAAAAAAAATATAAAAAATATATAAAAGATATATAATATATATATATAATATATATAATATATATATAATATATAACATATATAAAAAAAGATATAAATAAAAAAAGTGAATAAAAAACTTATTTAAAAAAATATAACGAAAAGAAAAGTTCGAAATTGAAAAATACAATGCAAATTCATTGGAAAATTAACATATTTTTGAGAAATTTTCTTGTCTTAAACTCAGGGCAATCGATTTTTGGGAGAAAAGAGATATTTCTTAAAGATAAAGATTAAAGATATTTCTTCCACTTTTAACATAGTATATAATTTTATAATGTTGGTTACATATTTAACTAATATTTTATTGGATAAATAAATAATAAACAAAACCTTTAAAAAATTTTTTTCAAATCGGATATTACAATGCAAATCTATTGGCAAACATAAAAATTTTTGAGAAATTTTCTTAGATTATGTTTAGGAGTATCGATTTTTGGGAAAAAAGAGCTTTACATTAGGCCTTCCGATGATACCAGTTGTTTTCTCAATTTTAAACAGACAAAAATAAAAAAGAGTGCTTGAGAAGGATTCGAACCTGCCAGGTTCATTCATCTGACCAATCGCGTACACCACTACACCAGTGGGGCATATGCCACCTTAGCCCAACTTCAGATTTATCACTAAATGACTACATGATGAAGCCCAGTGACTGGGGCAGGGGGCGGGGGAAAAAAATGAATACCTACTATCGTCCATTGAATAGATGCGGAGAAGAAGAAGGAGGAGGAGGAGGAGGAGGAGGAGTTCGGACAAATGGTTTTTTGCATTTTTCTTAATAAAATAAATAGTTTTGGGCAAAAGTCAAAAGATAAACTATAGTCAATTCGATGTTGCCCTTTCCATTGCAAAAAGAATTAAAACGATTGGAGCTTTCTGTGACGAGCAGCAGCCTTATCAAAATTGAGATCTAGCAATAACCCCAAAAACGTACACCTAGGTCGAAAAGAGGGGCTGGGCGCTGACACTCCGCTAAAGCTCCGTTCGCGCCAGCCCAATATATATATATATCTGGAAATGCTGGCCCCGGGCGAATTCTCAACGGATCTTGACAAACTTTTTTTTTCCTGAAAGGTAATGCTATTTTAGGAAGATCTGGAGGGGTGGAACCGGTTTCCGAGCATTTGAAACATAACTTTTTTGGGTAGAAATGTTGAAAATGTGGGTATGCTGTAAAAGGCTCAATTCTCAACGGATTTTGACAAACTTTTTTTTTTCCTGAAAGGTAATAAAATTTTAGGAAGATCTGGAGGGGTGAAACCGGTTTCCGAGCATTTGAAACATTACTTTTTTGGGTAGAATTTTGAAAATTTGGGTATGCTGTAAAAGGCTCAATTCTCAACGGATTTCGACAAACTTTTTTTTTCCTGAAAGGTAATGAGATTTTAGGAAGATCTGGAGGGGTGGAACCGGTTTCCGAGCATTTGAAACATTACTTTTTTGGGTAGAAAGGTCGAAAATTTGGGTATGTTGTAAAAGGCTCAATTCTCAACGGATATTGACAAACTTTTTTTTCCTGAAAGGAAATAAAATTTGAGGAAGATCTGGAGAGGTTTGACAAGTCCCGGATTATTTGAAACATAACTTTTTTAGGTAGAAAGGTTGAAAAATGGGGTATGTTGAGAGCTCCGCGGTCACCTATTGCGCTCTGCGCCATATACTTGTTCATGGTAAAATAAACCGTTTCATGCAAAAGTCAAAAAAGAAACTATAGTCAATTCGATGTTGCTCTTTCCATTGCAGAAAAAATTAACACGATTGGAGCTTTCTGTGACGAGCAGCAGCCTTATCAAAATTGAGATCTAGCAATAACCCCTAAAACGTACACCTGGGTCGAAAAGAGGGGCTGGGCGCTGACACTTCGCTAACGCTTGCTCGCGCCAGCCCAATTCAAAACTCCCCTGTTTTTAAAAGTTAATTATTTATAATTTTAATTATTTATAATTGTAACATCAGGTCATTTGGTAATTGGACCAATTGAGTATGACGACCTTTATAACTGAACTATTGTTGTGTTAAAATGGTTTCTGACCCTTAGAAAGTTATATTTCAAAGAAATATCAGGCAATTGAGTAGGTATTATTACAACTGAAATCATAATGTTTAATGCCGGGTCACATTTGGAACTGCAGCTAATTACAGAACTGTTTTTTCTTAAAAAGGTTTTCACAGCTGTACGATTCAATTCATCCGCAATTTTTTAAGCCCAAAAATGTCTCTGTAGGTGCTTCCTAGCGCTCACAGCAGCCATTAACAAAAAGCAACTTTTGACCCCTGTTGTGCCGTTTCCCAAACTGG
>JASANA010002981.1:0-19060 GCA_030248095.1 Ptycholaimellus sp. GST1_10
ACAGCTCACCATCCGCCTGGGGCTAGACTTTGCCGTTTGGACACCGGTTATATCAACATTTATAGCGGCCATCTTTTACAATTTTACTTACAGCCCAAGTGAATTCTATGTGCCATTTGTGAGCCTTTAAGTTTTTAAATATTTTATATTTTTTTTGAAAAATTTTCAAATTTTACAACAATTTTTCATTTTACCTGCATTACTTACAAAAGGTACTATTTTTCTAAAAATTAACTCAAAAAACCATATTTTTGAGTTGAAAGTCCCAATTTTAGTCAAAAAACGTCGAAAAACACTAACATCGCTTCCAATTTATTGTTATAATTTCATCCAATTTTTCAAAAATTTCAGTCGCAAACACATACCAATCAAAAATTTTATACCCAAAAATCTCGTTTGTAAAAAAAAATACTTCAATTTGCACATATGCTTTAACAGATGCTGACGATATTATCAAACCATGTTACGTGAAAAATTTATGCTGTAAAATTTTTAAAATTTGAAAGATTTTATTTCAAAAAAAAAATATATTTTTTTTAAAAAACTTAAAGGCTCCATGCCACATGTACATACCGTTTGTAAATATATCATCAGCTGTACAGTTTTACATTTTCACTGCTTATCACACTTCGATATTCTCTGGTTAGCCAGTTTTCGGTTACGGTGTTTCTTAAAAAAGGGGCCGGGGGATGGGGAGGGTAGGGACCCCCAGCGCCCTTTGTCACCGGATGCCTGCCCCAACCAGCCTCAAACTCGCCCTACCGCCCTCTTTCTCCCCATCCTTTCTTACCCACTCAGTCATATACCCTCTGAGAAGGCCTTATTGCGGAGCATAGGGTAAAATGGACGAGTATCTAAGATATGCCTATTATCGCGAAACACTTGTGAACACTCTAAGCCTGGGGGACTGTAAGTGCTCTTTATTAGCTGTCTAGCGATTGATGAGAGAGGTCGATATTCCCCAGACTATATCACGCGCTACCGCCCGGTCTACCGGGGTATCTACAGCCACCTGGTCCAGATCTTCCACCTGCTGCTGCCAGCCAGCCTTGTCCCGCCAGAACAGCCTCGCCCACCTCGTTCCTTCAGTCTGCCTTTTCTTGACTGGGCAATAGATTGAGTTGCAGCAGCCCATTCGAACCGCATCCCGACCTCCCCATACACGGCCTACCCCGGGACGCAAACACTCCACTACCGACCCTCTGCACCGCCAAGCCTCACACACCCGACACCCGGCCTACCCCAGCCCTACACAGCCTCTCCTTCTCTTCAAGCCCCACTGCCCCTGCCGTTGGCCTACCCAACTCATTTCCGCCTGCCACAGCCGCCAGTCCGCCCAACTCCTCACCAGCCTACAGCCAGTCCACCAGCACCTCGGGAGGAGCCTTTGAGCGGAGGGAGGGCTGGAGCACCGGGAAATCCGACCCCGCCGCCGTTTCTCGTCCCTGCGGTGACTGGGGCCGGCGGGGAGGCGGCGCAGGCAGCGATGCCCCCTCAAGAGCGCCCCCAACCCAAGCGATACAACACGCGTACCCAGGGCCCTGCAGCATCGCCATCGCCATTCCCAACTGTATCAACATCCTCGCCTCAATTCCTGCAGCTAATCCTCCAGCAGGATGCCTCAGCCCGCAACGCCAACTCTTTCGAACAACGCTTCACAGAATCGTCAATGGCTCAGCTCAGCGCAACAGCAGCACATGTAGTTTCCCCCTCTTTATGTAAAAGAGTTAAGAGATGGAGCTGAGATTGTCAGCTGGCTGGAGAGGCTGCTGCAACGCCGGAAATGATGGCTGAGCTGCTGGGGATGAAGCGTCGAAAGCGAGGGAGCGCCTTCAGTGCCACTCGCGGCACCGGGCGTGGGCGCGGCCGTGGCACCAAGCGCCGCCTCTCAACCACTCCCCAACTCCCTGCCCCCCAACCCGGCGAACCCTCCACATCTAATGCAGGTCTGGAGGAGGAGGAGGAGGATGAGTCTGAGCTTAGCATACTAGCCAAAATGACCCGTTTCACGTAAGCCTCTACCCTCCCAGCCTATTCATACCTTTCTTGAATTGCACGCTTTGAGCACTTTAACTGGGGTCCCAATATTTGCACGCCTTTATCCCATTACCAACCGTCTCTATGGAATTGGATCTAAAGTGTACAGATTTCCAGCATTTTTTCAGCCGCTATCCACACGTTTCTGCGTTTTTGACTGCGTTCATATTTTCTTCATTGCACCATTTTACTTGGCCTGTGGAACTGAGCTTATTCTGTACAGATTGCCAGCGTCATTTATCAAGCAATCAATATCCACCAGTTGATCCAAAGCCTGCAGAAGCACGAGCAGTGTTATCAATCTCAGAAACTTCAAGAACAATCGGCATTAGATATTTTTCGCAAATAAGCTGCGCAATTCGACTACCGACTGTAACCTTGTAATCAATACTTGAAAGATTGGTCATTAAAACACCGACATTGCCTCGATAATCAGGATCAATCACACCAGCGCCAATCATAATGAAATAGTTTGTCGCAAGGCCTGATCTTGGTGCAATTCGGCCATAAACACCAGGTGGGAGCTTGATTTTGATGTCAGTCATTACAAGCCGTTTGCCTAAAGTGAAAATAGTTTGAGCTGAAATTTTGACATTTTCAACCTTTAGCCGGAATTACGCATTCTTGAGCGGAAAACAAGTCCAGACCAGCAGCATTCTCCGATCCACGCCTTGGGACAGTGCATTTGTCACTCAGTTTTTTGACGCAGAGAAAAGGCTCCACCATTGCAGCTACCTTGCGGAAACTTTTCAACTGACGCTTTATATAGTCCTTTTCAACTAAAACCAGTCTGCCTGGCCTTTCTGCTTGGTGATTTTGCAGCAGTTTTTTGCCTCAAGTAATTTGCTATAAAAGACAGGCATTTAGTATAGAGTCTTAAAATGGAAGGTTTTGAGGATGAACGTATTTTGAAGCTCCCCAAACCTCCATATATTGTTGCCCGCTCAGGAGGACAAGAATTGCTTATCCCTCTGAAGCGTAATATAGAGTACGATGATTTAAAGCCAATACTTCTTCGGCATACTCCGGTTTTTTCGCTAAATAAGCGCGGGCGGCCAAAAGGTTAAAACATAGCTCTTTTCCCGCTACATCTTTTTTCATGGTTTAGAAAGTCAAAGAAATTAATTGTTTACTAATGTAAATATCAAGAGACATTTCTTGCCTTTACAAAAGTTAAATTTTGACCATTTTTAAAAAAATTAATATTTTTGTCAAAATTTTGATAAAAATTATTTTTCAACAAATTTTCGAAAATCAAAAGATTTTTGAAAAAATGACTATTTTTGGCAGCTAGTTTTGATATTTTGTAAAAAAAATTATTTTTCAACATTTTTTTTTCGAAAATTGATACATTTCTGAAAACATGACTATTTTTAACAAGCGATTTTAAAATTTTGCAAAAATTATTTTCAACAAATTTTACAAAATTGCCATTTTTTTGAAAATACTTATTTTATCAATCAATTTTAGCAGGAGCAACTCCAGCGCTGTGTAAAGACCCAGAAGCATCTAATTCATCTCAACCGGAAAAGAAAAGTTTTTTAAAAACAAATTGTTTATATTTTATACTTGAAAATTTTAAGAAAAAAAGCAGCTTGTAAAAATCCCCGAAGATGACGAGGACTTTTTGGTCGAAAAGGAAGAGGTGGTGGTCGAAAAGGAGTTGGATCAGGAGCAGGAACCGGATCCTGATGAAATAGCTATTCACGCGAACCCAGGTTTTTTTTCCAGCCTTTCACTCTTCCCCACTTAGAAAAAAAAGGTTTTGAGACGCGACTGAAAACCCCGGTGAAGTCGTAGATGCTGATATAGGTGACGAAGTAAATACCGATCCAGATGAGCCATCGTCATCTGCAGAACAGCTTAAACCGCGGAAAAACCATATCTTTGGTTTATTCATCAATTTTCGCTTTTAGCTTTGCCATTTCATTTTCAGGGTCTTCACCAGTTTGGTTCCCACCAAGATACAGAGGTGGGCCATCTCGTGCTGGTATGCCACGCGGCGGAGGGCGCCGAGGCGGTTGGATGGGCTATGGGAACTTCCAGAACCCATTCCAGAACCCCTACCACTACCACAATGACTATTACGAATAAGTGATTTATCGCAATTATTAGGCAGATTTCATAGTAGGAATGTCCATAAAGCCTAAGTAGTTGGCAGAATCGGGTAACATTGCATAGCGATAAATGGTATCATTGGGCACCAATTTTAAGGAATGTTCACAAAGTAGATGGGCAAAGAATCACAAGTAGATAGCAAGTTTACGAAACAGCGTTTTTTATTAGGTGATACAAAAAAGCTTGAAATGCATTCGCAATCTACCTAAGAGACTATAATGAAGCATTTTCTAAAACTGATCGGTTCAAAAGTAATAAAAGTATGCGGCTAAAAATGTGCTAAGGCTGACATTGAAAAAAAGCTGAAAGACCCTTCCTAGCCGTTGTTTTTGGTCTGATTACGGGTCTTCACGTTGGACTGGCCGGCGTTGCGCCAGTTGTACTTCCCGCCATCGCCCCCAGCGGCCGCTCCGGCTCCTCCTCCGCCATTCCCGCCTCCACCGCCTCCGCCTCCACCCAGCCCACTGGGGCCAGCCTGATTAGCCCCAGCCTGCTGCAGTGGGGACGCGCCAAAGAGACCCTGCTGAGAGATGCCCAATTAGCGGTAAATGCGAGGGAGTGGAAATGGAACCCGCTTGACCTTCTTCTTCTTCTTGTTTGGACTCCCGTTGGTGCTGCCGCCAGAGGAGGATGAAGAGTTGTTGAGCAGGTTCTGCAGCCAGAAAGAGCCTTGCGCAAAGTGGGTAAGAGAAAAGAAGGGAGTAGAACGCTCATTCGGATGGCCCCGACTCCGCCGTTGTTCCGCGCGTGGCGGGCGTAGGGGATGTAGCACTTGGTGTACAGGCAGTAGACGGTCAGGGTGATGATGGCAGCCCCAAGCAGAATGGCCCCAACGATGATGCCAAACTCCAAATTTCAATTTTGCAAAAAAATCTTTAAAAAATTTTCAAAAAATTTTCAAACATTGCGCCAATATTCAAACTCCTCGTTTGCTAGCCGTCTGTTCTCGAACTTGGTCTTGTGGAAGGTGTAGAAGACTGGATCGGAAGTGGCGGGGAGCTGATGGAGAGGCGGGTAGGGATGGCCGGGAAGGGTGACCACGATCACTTTGCGCCGCATGCCTAAGGTACCGTGAACTCGGGCGGTGGGCTGAATATGTGGCCAGAAGATGTCGAAGCCGGTTTTTAGATGGACAATTCGCGCAATCACCCTGGTGGTGGAAATGTAGACTGTACTTGGGGTTGTTGCGAGGGTAGAGGTGCTGCTGGTCGCCTTGGCGCTGGTGTGGATGGCGGGCGGGGCAGCCGACGTCTCCTCCCCCCAGGCCTCTGCTGCACTGCTGGACTCTGCTGCACTGCTGCTTTCCCCCCGCGTAGTAGGAGCTGTGCTGGCAGGCATAGCAACAGGGAGCTCGATCCCCGTCTCCCCCACCATCACCACGACCTCAGTCGCCGTCCTTGGCATGGTCGTTGCGGGAGGCCGAGTTGTAGGCGGGAGAGGTGTTGGATCGGAGACTTTGCTGGGGGCCTTGTACACGGGGCGCTCGCCGTCGGCGGCCTCCTCGCCCCACCGGCTGGCCCCGGGCTCGCTCTCCACATTCGGGCTGGTGGGAGGGCCTGGCAGAGGCCTGGGCTGGATGAAGGCTGGTCCAGGTGTGCCGAGGGTAGGGGCGGGGTCCTTGACACCGGGGGGCTTGACCTCCACACGGGGGCGGCTGGCGACGGGGGCGCTCTTCTCAGACGGGGCTGCGGGAGGGGCTGGCAGAGGCCTGGGGTGGATGAAGGCTGGTCCAGGTGTGCCGAGGGCAGGGGCGGGGTCCTTGTCACCGGGGGCCTTGATCTCCACACGGGGGCGGCTGGCGACGGGGGCGCTCTTCTCAGACGGGGCTGTGGGTGGGGGCGGCAGAGGGCGGGGCTGGATGAAGGCTGGTCGAGGTGTGCCGAGGGTAGGGGCGGGGGCCTTGCCACCGGGGGTCTTGACTTCCACACGGGGGCGGCTGGCAAGGGGGACGCTCTTCTCAGACGGGGTGGTTAGAGGCGGCGGGGTCTGAATGGGTAAAGTCGGCACTGCTCCAGTTGTGCCTAGGGTAGGGGTTGGGACGAGGGGCTTGCGAACGGCGGGCTTGACGGCGGCCTCCTCGAGGGGGCGGACGGCGGGCTTGGGGTGCACCAAGGCGGGCAGGCTTTCCAGGGAAGGGGGCGGTCGGATGGGGAGGCCGCCGTTTCGCCTGCTGTCGGTGGGGCTAGGAGGGAGGCCAGGGCGCTGAAGGAGAGGCGGAAGGGTGAAGTAGGGGGCGGGCTGGGCCTGCTCCATCGGCGGCTCTGCGCTGGTCACCCGCCCCGCAGCCGTGGAGGAAAAGGAAAAGGTAGCCAGAGTAGTTGTCATGGGCGGGCGGGTGGTAGGCGGCGTCTGGGGCTCTGTCTCAGCCTTCAGCACCCAGCCTCTGCCATGTTGCCGGGGGAAAAATGAGAGCAGGTGAACCAGAATCCAGGCAGCCTTGGCCGCCGTCGAAGAGCTTGCAGAGGGAGGTGTCGGCGGGGGCGAGGTTCCAGCCTTTGGAGCGATGCCGCTGAAGCTGTAGGGGCACCCGTAGTTTGGAGGCTTCTGAAATTCAACCGGGTCGAATATACAACTGGCATTGGTAGGTGAAAACTTGTCGAAAATAAAAATTTGTAATTCAGTCTAAAAATGTACCACCCTGTAGAGCATGTTTCATATTTGAAATTTCCAGCTCAAATTGGCTGAGCAATCATAGTCCGTAGACCTTTTACCCTATACTTGATGTTTCCCAAACAATTTCGGGTCGTTTAAAGAGCGATTTAAAATTTCACTTCAAATATACAAACAACGTCAGTAGGTGAAAAATAATCGAAAATAAAAATTTGTAATTCAGCCTAAAAAGCACGCCACCCTGTAGAGCGTGTTTCATATAGTCTATTTTGAAATTTGCAGCTCAAAAGGTTGAGAATTGGCTGAGCAATCATAGTCCGTAGGCCTCTATCCCTATACTCGGGCGGCTACCCAGTAGTCCGATGTTTCACAGTTACACAGTTGAATAAATACAAGTTTCAATATCTTTGATATCGTAGGGAAAGCTAAGCTCCGAGGATATGAGGAGTTGGTGGTACCTTTGGGGTTGGTACTTTGAGCGTCCCCCACCCTACCCTCCCACGCGGCATGTTGACACAGAAGCACGGGTACCTCCAGGTCTAGAAACATTGCGACTCTAATTCTTGGACACCAAAGTTGCATCCATGGGCTCCTTCGGGGGTGGAGGGGGAGTGGGGGGTATCCCCACTCCCGAACATTTTTTTTTTCAGCCTACCAAGCTGGAAATACACAAGCACGGCTCGTCTAAAGGGTAGATTTAATATTTTCACCTCGGAATATACAACTGACGTCAGTAGGTGAAAAATTGTCGAAAATAAAAAATTTGTAATTCAGTCTAAAAATGTACCACCCTGTAGAGCATGTTTCATATTTGAAATTTCCAGCTCAAATCGGCTGGGAATCATAGTCCATAGACCTTTTGTCCCTATATACTTGATGTTTTCCAAACAATTTCAACTCCTATTTATACGGCTATCTAGAGGCTAAAAGCTGGCTTACACAGGCCACGATGGCGTCCGTCTTCTTAAAGGCTTCCTGATAGCGGTAGCATTCGGCGTCTGTGGCGCCGATGAGGACGATCAGGCGGGCCTCAAATTCATGGCGGCCTAGGTATAGAGGGCTGGTAAAAAAGGGGTTGGAACCGTGCTGTCGCGCCAGTCGACGCTGGCGCCAAAGAAGTCCACCGGTAGCGGTGAGCTGAGGCAGTAGTAGGGGCTGCAAGAAAGAAAAGAGGTTGAATGATAGAGGCCGAGGTTGGGAGGAGAGGGACAAGTGGATGAGTCCGTGTATGGTGATCATCGGGCCGTAGCTGCTTGCCCAGTCCCCATCGCAGACCATGAGCCCGTTGCTCATCTCCTCCTCCAGGCCGCAGGTACAGCTGATGTGCGGGCTGGAGCAGATCTCGGTCTCGGTGAGGTAGACGGGGTAGGGTCCGACGATGGGCTTGCCGAGCGACGAGTAGGCGACAAAAAGCAGAAGCAGAATCACCTTCATCTTTTCCCACTTTCGACTCTCACCCTCCTCTTCTCTTGCGAAACCGATTGCATTATGTCTCTAGAGGGGGCTTTTAGCTGTGTTTGCGCGTGAAAGTCTTTTTTCACGGAAGCCAAAACAATCCTGCGCCCCGCTTAGACAGGTTTGAATGCGCGCCTTTTGGGGCCTTTTCGAACTCTGCAAACTCTCTTGCTCCTATTCACTGGCCTTTCTGCCCATGGCAAGGCCAAGTTTTTTCGGCTTTCTATTGTCGGCAGGCTGTATAAAAGACGCTGGAAAATAGACCAGGCCATTCGCCTTCCCCCAGCGCCTCCTCTGCACCTCTCGCCTGCCCGCCTCACCCAGCCTCCTGCCAGACCCCTCTCTGCACTACCGCCAGTTTCTTCCACACCTTCTCCTCCATCGTCTCCAACCCCTCTCCGGCCACGGTTTCCCTTTCCCCATGTTGTAAAATGTGGTTGTATGGGGCCAAACATTGCTGGTCCTTGTGACCAGGCAGACATAGTGTTCTCTTGAGCTGACACCTAAAGGGATGCCCGTTTCTAAGAGGACTATTGGAATTAGCAATGTATTCACACCTGGGGAACTCGCAGGGGCACTACGAGGCATTTGAAGAGATACAAAGTTCTGAACAATCCCAGCAGCCCATTTCAGAACTGGTGCTCAAGCCATGCTAGCCCCTTCAAGGTACACATATACTATGCCATCTACCAAGTAGAGGAAATAAATTTGGGGATACTGCCCTCCAACAGTCTTGCCAATCACCTCCCATGGCCCCGCATAAATCAGTGGCCACCACTTCCAAGGTTAGCTGTGGCCCACAAAAACATTGCCCATGTCGACACACTATTCAGGCTTCCAGTCCAGGTAAGAATTTACTCATTTCTTTCCACTTAAAGATAACATTTGCATGGTGCACAGATGGCATGTCCTAGGTGCCATCCTTTCTCAGGCATCACTACCACAACCATTACCCCCAATGTGATTCACTAAGCGTGGGCGTGCAATTACATAGGTTTTGCTTGATGAATAAAAATTAAAGGCTAAGCAAAGACCAAAGAGCTGCTCTAGCCAGTAGCTGAGTGGCCACACCAGAGCTGCTGGACATCCCCACAATCCAGCAATGCCAGCTGCTGAACAAGCTGCAGCTGCTGGACTTTCCAAATCATACGGTCTCTATACAACTGCAAAATATTCCGTTGCTAATATGGCTTTTCAGGTTTCTCTCTCCAAAACATAAGCACTGCCGTGGCACTAGCGGCACCTTCCCTGGCCTGGCTGGCAAGGCTGCTGAAAGGCAGGGCTTGTGCTCAGGAGGAACACTGCCACACTCTGCGACACCTTGGTCCCTTGACCCCATTATCTCCCCCTTCAGCCACCAAACAGCTCCTCCATGATTTCAGCACACAGCCCAGCGCCCCCAGCATGGCCAACGCCCAAGGCTTCATCCACTTTGTGGAGTCCACGGGCAACAACATTGACATCCTCATCAACATTCTCAACTGCCAAGGTACTGGTGCTTTCTATCCGCTAACTCTACTAACCTTCTCCTTCTCCAGATTTTCTCCCCCTGTAAGGTTTTTTTCTTTTACTCTCCCTTAGGTCCCAATAGGGGTTCTTATATTTTTTGGGGAACCCCTTTTTAAAATATTATTACTCCCTAACCTAACCTAATTGGAGAACAAATAATGGGAAAAAGAATAAAGAAAAAAAGGAAGAGGGAGAAGAAGAAGGTTTTAGGATGTCAGCGAATGGACCTCCTGATAAGCTGATAGTGCTGCTGCCTACAGGTGGGGAGGGTAGTGGGGAGGAGAGGAGAGGAAGGGAGCTGACGAGGGGTGAAGGGAGTAGGGCAAGGGAAGGGAGTGTAGGGCGGCGAGGACGTGAGGAAGGTCGGCGTGGGCATGATGGAGGAAGGGGAGGAGGTGGAGGAAGGGGAGGAGGTGGAAGGGGAGGAGGTGGTGGAGGTAGGCTGCATGGAAGCCGTCGGCGTAGCCTCAGTCCACTGCCTCACTTTTCACCTGAGCATTTGTTTCATGTTGTGGGTGATGAAAGGCGTAGGTGGAATAGAGGGCCCATAGAGCAGCTAAACTTCAGCATAGTCATCATTGACAATCTTGTGGATCAACCAGGGCTTAGTCGGCAGGCTCAGCTGTATGGGATCTTGGAATCGGCATTCCGCCAAATGCTCCTTCATGCCCCTCTAGAGGCAACTGCGCAAATGAAGGCAGCACATCCTCTGATGCGTAACCAATGCTGCTCCACCTTCCAATCAGTTGCATCTGACTTTTCCTTTGCCAACTTTGTTGAGCGCATTGCCAACATCATTCAGTCTGAGCCCTCAATCTACATAACTGACATTAACTGGTCCATTGTTTTTCACATCCCTATCAAGGTAGGAGGAGTCAGCCCTAAAAAGCTAGGAAAATGCACTGAGGCCAAGATAGGGGACTGGGCACGGGATAGGAAGCGCAGCCTGTGGAATCCTACTATTAGGAAAAATGATGCCTATCCAAATATGTGTCTGCTGAAGGTTGTGGCTGGAGGCCTGTATCGGCTTCAAAACCCTGGCCTTGCCCAAAAAGATTGGCTGGCCTATCGTTGCTCAGTCAAACCTCGTCATGATGCCTGGGCTCTGGCCAAGAGGGCTGGTATCAGCCCCCTTAATGGTCCTTATCAATTGAGTGATCTGGAGTCCCTGAAACCAATTCTGGAGGAAAAGGAGGTAGGATTTGTGTGTTTGATGATGCAGCACCACCAATCCTAGAAATTTTGCCCCAGTATCCAAAATGAGTCTACATCTTTTTAGCCTATGATGAAGGACAGGGCAATGAAGGGCAGGGCAGCAGCAACTGTCATACTTTTGGCATATCCTCAATAAGTGGGTTCTTTGGCACAAGGCGTGTCTGTGAAAAGTGCTGGGCAACAAGCACAGGGCTTAGACCTCATCTCTGTGATCTGTTTGTCAGCGAGTAGATTGTGAGAATCTTGCTACTGAAAAGCCTGCACAGCCTGAGATCTGCCAGCATTGCAGCATGAAGTTTTACTCTGGTCTGTGCTTGCAGGCCCACCTGCCAACTTGCAAGGATGTTAGGCTTTGTTATATCTGCAAGTACTCATTTGTTGGCAAGGCAAAACACAATTGTGGCAAGAAAGATCATGGCCCATTTGAGCAGTGCTTTGTCTCCAAGACAATGCCTAAGCAGGATGTAGGCCCTATTTTTTATGCGGACACTGAGACATACCTAGAGCCATACAAAGCTGGGACTGAGCAAATACAGGGCCCCAAGTTCTCTGAGCAGCTCTGTGAAGGCGTTCACAAGGTCAATCTCATCGTCCTTCAGAAGGATGGAGATGAAGGAGACAATGCCTTTGTTTATCGAGGCCCTGAGGCCCTGAATCAGTTTATCACTGACTGCATTTCCAAGTCAAGCCCCTTCAAGAAGGGGACCATTGTGTTTCATAATGGAGGCCAGTTTGACACACACTTGATTCTGGCTGAAATGAGGAAAATGAAGCTGACGCCAGCCAACATGATAACTTGAGAGCAGTGCATCCTAGGTCTTGTTCTGTCACAAAACAAAATTAGATTCATTGACTCTCTACAGTTTGTACCAGGCACTCCTCTCAGAGCATTTCCAAACATGTTTGGCTTTGAGGCACAGAAGGGTGAATTTCCCTACAAGCTCAACACTCCAAAGTGGATCAGGTATGCATCTAGGCGCAAAACTGAGTACCAGTTGATAGAGGATAGTTGCAGTGTTTGGCGTGATGGGGGAAAGGTTGCGGCTGTCACTCGACTCAAGGGCATCCGTCAAACCCAGCTGGTGAAGGAGATGTTCGAAGAAGGAGGAGAGATGAAGAAGCTGGTCAATGATGAAGACCGCCATGCCCTCGTTACCCAGTTCCAAATCTGCAAAAATCTTCACTTCAGCACTGTTTGGAACACTCATATCATCAAACAAATCAAGTTCAACTCCACCAAGCGATGGCTCCCCCCACCACCTCTCCGCGACAGCCACCTCACCAGTGTCCCCTATGGGTGGTGCTGGCACAGCATCGAGGAGCTTGCCGCCAAGTAAACTACCCCTAATAACTTGTCTATAATATACTTTTTTGTTTTCAGGTCTGATGCCCTTTACGCTTCAACTCACACTTCAGGGCAGAGGGTGAAGAAGGATGAAGACTTGGGTGAAGTGGTGGAGGACAGCAGTAACAATGATGCCAAAGAAGTTTTGGATGACGGACCAAAGGGTGACCTCCCTGGCAACCCCAAGAAGAAGATGAAGAAAGCCACTTTTCAGGGAAGCGCAAGGAGGAGTATTTGGGGGACAAGGCCGATGACAGTGACACTGTTGGCAAAGAAGAAGTGGAGGCCCCCAATGGCCATATCAACAAACCCCCTCTAAACTCCTGCATGAAAGGTAACATTCTTTCTTCTTTCAAACCTTCTAATACATTACATTTCAGTGACTGGTAGCAGCAGCTGTGGTGGCAGAGGCAGTGACAGTGGCGGTGGTGGTGACGGCAATGGCGGTGGTGGCAGCGGCGATGGCAGCGGTCCAAAAAAATTGAAAGGTGTCTTTCTCCTTACCTTTCTCCTTCCTTTTTATCCTACATTTCAGGCACTGACGGCGGGGGCGGCAGCAGTGGCGACGGCGGCGGCAGCGGCACTGGCAGTGGTGACGGTAGCAGCAGCGACGTCGGCGGCAGTCCAAAAAAAGTGAAAGGTGTCCTTCTCCTCTTACCTTCTCCTTCCTTTTAATCCTACATACATTTCAGGGTCCAGGAAGCCCCTGGCCCCACTAGTGGACCCCAACCAGGGGTCGAAGCCACTGGAGCGCTACCCAGATGATGAGGATGACTGGCATGACCCCTTCTATGGGGAATCTCAGACATTCTGAGGCTCATCATTAGACCCTACCCCTCCCTTAGGACTAGTAGCTTCCCCTATCCATTCGCTTATCCACCCATATCCCTCATATCCTTCCCTTTACCCTGCTTTACCCTGCTTTACCCTGCTTTACCCTCACCTATATCCTCCCATATATCCTCACATATATCCTCTGCTTTTAGCCTCTGCTTTATCCTCTGCTTTTAGCCTCTGCTTTTAGCCTCTGCTTTATCCTCTGCTTTATCCTCTGCTTTATCCTCTGCTTTATCCTCTGCTTTATCCACAGCATCTCATTCCAGAAGCGGCCCAGACGAATGCCGCGACAGTTGTCGATCTTGATGATGAAGTTATGTCGCTGGGAAGCAGCCTCCGGCTCCTCCCGCACCACTGACGTGTCCGACCCACTCCCCAGGCTCTGGCTACCCACCTGCATTCATCATACTTCCTTCAATGCCACCCAATTGCTGGGATTATGTTTATGCTTGTCCCAGTGCATTGGGGATGGGCCCATCTGAAAAGTGCCACAGCGCCCTTCAATCATGGGCAGTTGCACTGCGCAGCTTCCATGGCCTGATCTGTAGCACCACCAAACATGCATCAGAACACCGCTCTCACGTAGCATGATTTCAGTGTACTGATCCATCCATTTTTGTCCCAGTGCAGTGAGGATGGGCCCATCTGAACAGTGCCACAGCGCCCTTCAATCATGGGCAGTTGCACTGCGCAGCTCCCATGGCCTGATCTGTAGCAACACCAAACATGCATCAGAACACCGCTCTCACGTAGCGCGATTTCAGTGTATTGTTCCACCCATGATTGTCCCAGTGCAGTGGGGCTCATCTGAACAGTGTCATAGCGCTCTTCAATCATGGGCAGTTGCACTGCGCAGCTCCCATGGCCTGATCTGGAGCAACACCAAACATGCATCAGAACACCGCTCTCACATAGCACGATTTCAGTGTGCTGCTCCACCCATGCTTATCCCAGTGCAATGATGATGCGCCCATCTGAACAGTGCCACATCGCCCTTCAATCAGCGGCAGTTACACTGCGCAGCTCCCATGGCCTGATCTGTAGCACCACCAAACATGCATCAGAACACCGGTCTCACGTAGCATGATTTCAGTGTACTGATCCATCCATTTTTGTCCCAGTGCAGTTAGGATGGGCCCATCTGAACAGTGCCACATCGCCCTTCAATCATGGGCAGTTGCACTGTGCAGCTCCCATGGCCTGATCTGTAGCAACACCAAACATGCATCAGAACACCGCTCTCACGTAGCGCGATTTCAGTGTACTGCTCCATCCATTTTTGTCCCAGTGCAGTGAGGATGGGCCCATCTGAACAGTGCCACAGCGCCCTTCAATCATGGGCAGTTGCACTGTGCAGCTCCCATGGCCTGATCTGTAGCAACACCAAACATGCATCAGAACACCGCTCTCACGTAGCATGATTTCAGTGTACTGCTCCATCCATTTTTGTCCCAGTGCAGTGAGGATGGGCCCATCTGAACAGTGCCACATCGCCCTTCAATCATGGGCAGTTGCACTGCGCAGCTCCCATGGCCTGATCTGTAGCAACACCAAACATGCATCAGAACACCGCTCTCACGTAGCGCGATTTCAGTGTACTGCTCCACCCATGCTTGTCCCAGTGCAGTGAGGATGGGCCCATCTGAACAGTGCCACAGCACCCTTCAATCATGGGCAGTTGCACTGCGCAGCTCCCATGGCCTGATCTGTAGCAACACCAAACATGCATCAGAACACCGCTCTCACGTAGCGCGATTTCAGTGTACTGCTCCACCCATGCTTGTCCCAGTGCAGTGAGGATGGGCCCATCTGAACAGTGCCACAGCGCCCTTCAATCATGGGCAGTTGCACTGCGCAGCTCCCATGGCCTGATCTGTAGCAACACCAAACATGCATCAGAACACCGCTCTCACGTAGCGCGATTTCAGTGTACTGCTCCACCCATGCTTGTCCCAGTGCAGTGAGGATGGGCCCATCTGAACAGTGCCACAGCGCCCTTCAATCATGGGCAGTTGCACTGCGCAGCTCCCATGGCCTGATATGTAGCAACACCAAACATGCATCAGAACACCGCTCTCACGTAGCGCGATTTCAGTGTACTGCTCCACCCATGCTTGTCCCAGTGCAGTGAGGATGGGCCCATCTGAACAGTGCCACAGCGCCCTTCAATCATGGGCAGTTGCACTGCGCAGCTCCCATGGCCTGATCTGTAGCAACACCAAACATGCATCAGAACACCGCTCTCACATAGCGCGATTTCAGTGTACTGATCCACCCATGCTTGTCCCAGTGCAGTGAGGATGGGCCCATCTGAACAGTGCCACAGCGCCCTTCAATCATGGGCAGTTGCACTGCGCAGCTCCCATGGCCTGATCTGTAGCAACACCAAACATGCATCAGAACACCGCTCTCACGTAGCGCGATTTCAGTGTACTGCTCCACCCATGCTTGTCCCAGTGCAGTGAGGATGGGCCCATCTGAACAGTGCCACAGCGCCCTTCAATCATGGACAGTTGCACTGCGCAGCTCCCATGGCCTGATATGTAGCAACACCAAACATGCATCAGAACACTGCTCTCACATAGCGCGATTTCAGTGTACTGCTCCACCCATGCTTGTCCCAGTGCAGTGAGGATGGGCCCATCTGAACAGTGCCACAGCGCCCTTCAATCATGGGCAGTTGCACTGCGCAGCTCCCATGGCCTGATCTGTAGCAACACCAAACATGCATCAGAACACCGCTCTCACGTAGCGCGATTTCAGTGTACTGCTCCACCCATGCTTGTCCCAGTGCAGTGAGGATGGGCCCATCTGAACAGTGCCACAGCGCCCTTCAATCATGGGCAGCTGCACTGCGCAGCTCCCATGGCCTGATCTGTAGCAACACCAAACATGCATCAGAACACCGCTCTCACGTAGCGCGAATTCAGAGTACTGCTCCACCCATGCTTGTCCCAGTGCAGTGAGGATGGGCCCATCTGAACAGTGCCACAGCGCCCTTCAATCATGGGCAGTTGCACTGCGCAGCTCCCATGGCCTGATCTGTAGCAACACCAAACATGCATCAGAACACCGCTCTCACATAGCGCGATTTCAGTGTACTGCTCCACCCATGCTTGTCCCAGTGCAGTGAGGATGGGCCCATCTGAACAGTGCCACAGCGCCCTTCAATCATGGGCAGTTGCACTGCGCAGCTCCCATGGCCTGATATGTAGCAACACCAAACATGCATCAGAACACCGCTCTCACGTAGCGCGATTTCAGTGTACTGCTCCACCCATGCTTGTCCCAGTGCAGTGAGGATGGGCCCATCTGAACAGTGCCACAGCGCCCTTCAATCATGGGCAGTTGCACTGCGCAGCTCCCATGGCCTGATCTGTAGCAACACCAAACATGCATCAGAACACCGCTCTCACGTAGCGCGATTTCAGTGTACTGATCCACCCATGCTTGTCCCAGTGCAGTGAGGATGGGCCCATCTGAACAGTGCCACAGCGCCCTTCAATCATGGGCAGTTGCACTGCGCAGCTCCCATGGCCTGATATGTAGCAACACCAAACATGCATCAGAACACCGCTCTCACGTAGCGCGATTTCAGTGTACTGCTCCACCCATGCTTGTCCCAGTGCAGTGAGGATGGGCCCATCTGAACAGTGCCACAGCGCCCTTCAATCATGGGCAGTTGCACTGCACAGCTCCCATGGCCTGATCTGTAGCAACACCAAACATGCATCAGAACACCGCTCTCATGTAGCGCGATTTCAGTGTACTGCTCCACCCATGCTTGTCCCAGTGCAGTGAGGATGGGCCCATCTGAACAGTGCCACAGCGCCCTTCAATCATGGGCAGTTGCACTGCGCAGCTCCCATGGCCTGATCTGTAGCAACACCAAACATGCATCAGAACACCGCTCTCACGTAGCGCGATTTCAGTGTACTGCTCCACCCATGCTTGTCCCAGTGCAGTGAGGATGGGCCCATCTGAACAGTGCCACAGCGTCCTTCAATCATGGACAGTTGCACTGCGCAGCTCCCATGGCCTGATCTGTAGCAACACCAAACATGCATCAGAACACTGCTCTCACGTAGCGCGATTTCAGTGTACTGCTCCACCCATGCTTGTCCCAGTGCAGTGAGGATGGGCCCATCTGAACAATGCCACAGCGCCCTTCAATCATGGGCAGTTGCACTGCGCAGCTCCCTGATGGCCTGATCTGTAGCCACACCTAACATGCATCAGAACACCACTCTCACGTAGCGCGATTTCAGTGTACTGCTCCATCCATTTTTGTCCCAGTGCAGTGAGGATGGGCCCATCTGAACAGTGCCACAGCGCCCTATAATCATGGGCAGTTGCGGATCAGTACTCTGAAATCGCGCTACATGAGAGCGGTGTTCTGATGCGTGCTTGGTGTTGCTACAGATCAGGCCATGGGAGCTGCGCAGTGCAACTGCCCTTGATTGAAGTGCGCTGTGGCACTGTTCAGATGGGCCCATCCTCACTGCAATGGGACACGCATAGGTGGATCAGTACACTGAAATCACGCTACGTGAGAGCAGTGTTCTGATGCATGTTTGGTGTTGCTACAGATCAGGCCATGGGAGCTATATAGATCCAACATATTTTCCCGATGGAATTTTGCGACGAAGTAGAGGAAATCCAAGATCAAAACACAACAAACTCATAAAGAACACATAGCTTTCATCAAAAAGACCGCTAAAATCGGTACTTTGTCAACACCTGGTTGAAAATCCCATGGCGAGAAAGTCCTCATGGTCGACAACCTTCGAATGACGATAATCCTCATCATCCGTCACCTTGGACTTATCTTCCTACCTCTTATTATCCTGGTTGCTGTCAGTGAATGTGAGCGATGTTTTTTCGGACAACAACGAAACAACAGCAGCACCTAGTCTGGGAATCTGTGGTGGCGAAGCAGTGGTAGCAGCGGTAGCGGCGGAGGGTGTGTAGTGATTGGCTGCTTCAATCAGGAGGACGGCGATCTCTGAGACACTGTTATCAGTTATACCCAGAGTGATAACCCAGTTCTCACTTACCTCAGCGTCACTAACTCCAGATAACCTTTGATTATGGCTTTTAGCCCTAACTTGTACCCTATGGCTCTGTTCTGTGAGGACTCCTTGGTCCTGGACAAGTCCCTGGCCGACCTGGGCTTCCGGGACACCTTCAAGCTCGGCAACGGCTTGGCGATTGGGCAGCACTTCGCCTAGAAGTCTCTGCTGCTGAGGTTGTCTAACCAGGCCCTGGTGGCCTTGATGATGTGGTGGATCTTGATGTTCAAGAGGCTGTTGAAGGCCCAGAGCTTTATCCAGCAACACCACAGGTAGTAGATCACTTGGACACTGGAGGCACATTGGGGCTGAGGGCTTAGCAGACTGAGAAACTAGCCAGACTGGGCTGCTTATATAGGAAGAAAAGGGAAGCTTGGGGTGGAGGGGGGTTAGTTGAGATGCAGGGCCCAGGGGTGGTATAGGCAGAACAGAGCTGGGATAGGCAGAAAGGGGCCAGCAGACACAGGTTTGCTCTTCTCATACTCGGTTTGCCTATCCCAGTGAAGGGATGGGATAGGCAAAGAGGTGGATGGGATGGGCAAAGGAGTCTTCATGCAGTCTAGCCTCCCAGGGGAACTCATTTCCTAAACAGCTCACCTTCATCACTACCCCCAGCCCCCATCCATGCTTTAGCCTTGCCCAGCCTTGTGTGTGAGGGAGTCTCCAAGCTCAGCAACCTTTGAGGGCTCATTTTTGCCAGTTTTTGGGCCGCGCCCTTCACAGTGCTTCGATTTTGACCAATTTTTTTAGCTTAACATATTGATCTTGGTTATTTTCAAGCACTGTTGAACGGACCAAACCAGAAAATCAAAATTAAATTTTTCACGAATTTTTTCAAGAAGACGTAACTGAACCACATACA
>JASANA010002983.1:0-61321 GCA_030248095.1 Ptycholaimellus sp. GST1_10
CTGTTTAGGGTCGATTCTATTGATTTCGCCACCCACATTCAACCTCATTGTTCTCGGCTCTCACCTGGCCCAATCAACCCAAACTTTCACGATTCACTAATTCAAACCTGCTCTTCAAAATAGGATAGGTTTCGATTAGCAAATCGAAAATAAATTTTTGATTAGAATTTTGCTCCTGACGTTTAATTAGAGCATATTTAATCAACACTTCCCTGCACTTTCTGAGCCTTATAGAGTCTTCAATCGAGTCAATCTCTTCTGAGATTTTTGCGCGTGCCGCAGGCCGCCTGGCGCGGAGGGCAGGGCAGTCAGAGCTCCGGAGGCCGGAGGGCATGGGCGCGGAGGGCCGGAGGCAGCCCAGCATGCGAAACATGCTAGGCCAAAGCGTAGGGGCCGTAGCACCCGTGCCCGGAGGCCGGAGGAGCTCTGGCGCCCTGCCCGAAGCGGCTGGCGGCCAAGGCCAGCTTAAGCAGTTACCCCTTTTTTGCGTCCGTCTGTCCGCATATATATATATTTGTCTGTTCGAGTCCCGTACTCCGCGGTTTTTCAATGAAATTGGCTGATTTTTTGCACTGAAGGTCCGCCTGGGTGGTATCTCCAGGCCGTTTTTGGCGCTTGGCGTAATTTTTTGAATTTCGCCCAAAATCAATTTTTTGATGTTTCAAAGCACTAAAAATCGTAAATCACTGGTTTTTCCATGAAATTAGCTGAAATTTTGCATGAAAGTCCGTCTAAGTGATGCCTTGGCCCCATTATTAGGGCTTGGATAAATTTTTCGATCTTCACCTGCAAAACTCAATTTTTCGATGTTTCAAGGTACAAAAAATCATAAATCAATGGTTTTTCAATGAAATAAGCTGATTTTTGGGAAGATGCATCCATCGAGGTAAGATCTTGAAGCTGCCAAAAGGAATTTCCAAAAGATTCATTGCTTCTTCATTTTATGGCAAAAAAACCTAAAATCATGATGTTTCAAAAATTCGAACATCCATAAATCGATGGTTTTTCAATGAAATCTGTTCGCAATTTTGGCATGTACCTCTGTCAAGGGCAGATCTTCAAGTTGAGAAAAGAACTTTGTGAAAAATTAATTATTTCTTGATTTATAGTCAAAAACGTAAAATATTGGTGTTTCAAAAATTTTAACATCCATAAATCTCTGGTTTATAAATAAAATGAGCTCAATTTTGGCATGTATGTTTGTTGAGGCTGTGTCTTGAAGCTGTTAAAAGAATTTTCGAACAAGTATATGGCGCAAAGCGCAATAGGTGACCGCGGAGCGCTTGCACCTTCACAAGTAGCAAAATCCTAATTTTAAGGAAAATTTCTGCTGTGAATGTGAACATTGCATCTCAAAGGAAAATATGTGGTTTTTTAACCATTTTCAAAAGTAAGCACAGATTTAGAATCGGTATATATGACTTGTGAACAAAAAAACTCAAGTGTTCTGTTCAATTATCAGCCGTTCAGCTGCGACTAATTATTGATGCTATTGTCATGTGTGAAAGTTTGTCAATCAAGAGGGCAAGTATGTGGTTTCTCAACCATTTTCAAAAGTAAGCACAGATTTGGAATCGTTATATAAGACTTGTGAACAAAAAAACTCAAGTGTTCAGTTCAATTATCAGCCGTTCAGCTGCTACTAATTATTGATGCTATTGTCATGCATGAAAGTTTGTCACTCAAGAGGGCAAGTCTGTGGTTTCTCAACCATTTTCAAAAGTAAGCACAGATTTGGAATCGTTATATACGACTTGTGAACAAAAAAACTCAAGTTGTCTGTGCAATTCTCAAGATTACAGGTGCTACAGCGCAAAAACTGTATATTGCAATGTTTAAACCTTTCTACCCGAAAAAGTAATGTTTCAAATGATCGGAAACCCGTACCACCCCTCCATATCTTCCTAAAATAGCATTACCTTTCAGGAAAAAAAAAGTTTGTCAAGATCCGTTGAGAATTCGCCCGTGGACAGCATTTCCAGAAATATATATATACATATATATGAGGACAAAAGTTGAGTAACCTCTATAGACCGTGGAGCGGCCCTTCGGGCCGCTCCGCGGTCAAAAATATTTATTAAATATCACTCTATGGCCAAAAACTTCAAATCATAATGTTTCAAGCATTCGAAGAAGCATAAAACCATGGTTTTATAATAAAAATAGCTGAATTTTGCTATGAAGATCCGTCTAGGTGATCCGTCTTATTACTTGGAGCAAAGGCCGCGCATCTTGGCAATAGCCGAGAATACCTTGTATGATAAAAAATTTGGCTCTTTGAGATAGGCTTAGACTTTGTGCTTTTTGGGAAGATTTAAATTTCGAATTTTTTTAATAGGGCCTCAATATTGACCGTTTTTAAACTCTTGTTTTTTCGGTCAATTCAGCATTACAAAAGCTGCGATTGTGTCAGCAGATGTTTTTCACCCTCCTTGTTCTGCTGGCACACCTTTTAAGCCGAATTTCAAAAATAAATTTTCGATTATTTTTTGACCTACTGACGTTAGGTCATAATATTTCTACTCTTCTATTTTTTATCTTCCCCTCTACTTAGGTAAGCAGAGCATGTAAAGGGAAGATTGAAGCATCGGGAGAACGTGATCGTCCAGCCGCTCTACGCGGACTACTCCGGGCAGCAGGAGCTGGGACAGGAGGAGCAGATGATGCCCCAGAGTTCGGGCATCCTGGGCGCCTATGACCCCTCCGTCCAGTACGCCTACCTCGGTAACCTTCAGCAGTACCAGGAGGACACCGCTCCTCCGATGGAACCTCAGGTCTTTGTGAACCTCCTGCTTCCATCCCTCACCTCTCATTCCACTCCAGGCAGCCGACGAGCTGGGTCTGGAGTACGAGGGTGAGGCGCTGAACTTGGAGGAGGAGGTCGTGATGCCGGAGCCGGAGCGAAGCCTCTCCGACTTGGCCCATTCCTCCCTCAATCACGTCGACAACGCCATCGGCCACGTCAACAGTGCCATGGCCATCCTCACTGCCCCTCCTCTACCCTCCTCCCTCGACACCCCCGGACCCCCCAATGCTCCCTCTCCCCACACCCCTTCCTCCCCAGCGGAACCACAGTTCCATTCCCCCCCGTCCACCCGGACTAGGGGACGCAAACGGCGCACCTAGAGCTACGCCAACTCGCCTTCAATCTCTCCTCTTTCATCCCAAACACTGCTTACCTTGTCCTTTCCAAATAGGACTGTCTGAGAAACTTTTTGAGACACTTGTAAATAGATGCTTCAATTTGTCTGCTAGGCCAGATTCACATATCCTCCTGACCTGCACTTCTTAGGCTTCACTTAGCTTACAGAATTCCAACATTCTGTGTTTTTTCTCCAGGCTCACGTTTCTTTCTTTCAAGCAGAGCAGCAATTTTAGCACCTGCCTGCAGGCCTTGTAGGCCATCAATTTTAGCACCGCCAGTTCATGATAGCCAACTGGCGCAACTCATTCCTTTGCTTCCTTCTTTTCCTTTCACCCATTGCATTCCAAAGCCAGCCAGCCCAATCACGCCCAGTCCTGTCACTTGCCAGCCATGCGCCCTCTCCTTTTGCCTGTCTGTGAGGCATCTTTTCCGTACCTGTCGTACGATGAGTGCTTGGAAAAAGTTGAATTAATTATGGCCTTAACTCCATAATGACACAACTCAAGCACTGCGCACTTAATGACTGGACATAGAATGATGGGCAGCTGGGGAATCACAGGGGAGAAATAGGAAGTCTAAGTCTAGACACCATGGCAAAGGTACAAGGCATTCAACCTGACATTGCCTTATAAAAATGCGTCACACATAGGTTATGCTGTATGCAAAGGTACCTTGTCTAGACCTATTTCCCCACCAAGGGGAATCAACTGCCCATCAGTGCGCAGTTGTCATTTTTTGAGTTATGGGGCTTTAACTCAGGAAAAACTTGGAGCCTGTCCATTTTTGCAAGGTTTTTGCCCAGCTTTTATCACGCCCACCTCACCATGTTTGAAGATTAAATTTTAATAATTTAATTATTTCCAACATAACAAAATTAATATATTTGTGAAACCATTTAATTTCACAAAAATATAATCAAATATAAATTTTATTAGATAAAATTTATATCCACACCCAACTATAAAAAAAAATATATATATATACATACATATTTATAAAGTAAAATAATGAATAAGAAATAAATATTCAATTTTTCTATTGGTTTTTACCCAATAGGCGCGGCGCGACTCCACTGCAAACAATTGCTCAAACATTTCAAAATTTCAGATACACAATCTGAAAGCTCATTCTCGTGCTCACTTGCTTCCAATTTTTTGCTTACTCACACGCTTCCATTCTCCATTCTCCTAACTATTTTCAACCATGCGTATGAAAGTTAGAGAGAATATGGTAACAATCCATGATGAGGGTGCACCAACCGCTCACCATTGTTTGGATTGTTCCAAAGCCCTCCACAGCCATACACCCGCTATGCTGTGTCAAACTCCAGACTGTGGCCACTTCACTTGCTTGAAGTGTCTACTTCCAGATGGCGTTCTAGCAGCACTCAACACAGGAGAGCACATTGACGCCTTCTGCCGAGCCTTCACGGCTGTGCCCATGCAAGTGCGAGGCTATGTTTGCTCCACTTGCCGCGCATTATCTCAGGCCCCACTACCTTCCTTTTTGGCCTTGCTACAATCCAAGGCCTCAACTAGCCATGTGGCTCTGTTCGATCACTGGGATAATAATTATTCCGCCGAACTGGCCTACCTCTGCAAGAAGGTGTACAAACATCTTCTCAAAGCAGAGGGCCTTCCGGCTAGTAATATTGATCTCTTCAATACAAGGAAGCAACCTCGTGGTGGCGGGGCTGAGTCCTCTAGAGGAACTTCCCAGCCCCCAGGCTCCAGCCAGAATCCTCCAGACACAATACCACCCTCAAAAGGACCAAGACAGAGATCCAGTTCGGGTGGACCGCCCACCAAGGCATCCCCGGGGGAAACTCCGACAGAGCGTCCTACTCAAGCGCTTGCTGATGTCTGGAGGGAGAGATTGGCAAATCTGGAAGAGACAACTTTGACAGCGATGGAGTTAGAGGACACTCAGGAGACACCAACTCCTGAAAACACTGAGACACCAACTCCTGGGAACACCCAGGAGACACCAACTCCTGGGAACACCCAGGAGACGCCAGCTCCAGAGAATGCCCAGGAGACACCAGCCCCTGAGGCAGCTCTGGAACCACCTGCACCATTACCTGCTGCAACGTCCACAGGGAACGTTCCGCCATTGATAAGCATAGATTCTACAGCTGCCTCCCCAGAAAAGAGAACAAATCCTCCTGCCATTGTCGAGCAGGAGGAGGCAGAAGAGGAGGTATAACCTCCTCCAAGAAAAGCTTCCGCTCAACAGAATCGGGGAGACTTCAGCAGCCAGACAGAAGCTATGGCTCCAAAAACAATGGTGGACTTCAATGGACAGGCAGGTGAAATTCCACAAACGAGGACTGTCTTTACACAGAAGGCCTCGTGGACAAAATCAAGGGGAACAGACCCAATACCTCGTCCCCCTCCCAACACAGGCCTAGTTGAGGTCATGAACCATGTTCATGAACAATGGCCAGAAGCTGCAAGGCTACTAGAAGCCATCCTGAACAAGGATAAAGATGAGTGTACTCGTCTCAGGAGGCCACTGAAGACTTACGGGTCCGACTCCGTAAGGAGGAGGATAATGCGATTCACTTCGCATCTCAGGTCGTTGACCTAGAGGACAAACTAGCTAGATTAAAGGTAAGGTCGGGCCCGACACCAAACCGGGAAGCCTTAGCCTTGCAAGCCCGGGAGGCTGTCTCTCGGACCGCAGAAACCCAGACGGACCATGGCAGTAACCTATCCAGTGCAACAGCAGCCATGGAAGGAGATACAGTCTCCAAGGGTCCTGACACAAACGAACCCGCGAGGACAGGGCCTCCGAGTGATTCAGCGCCAGCAAACCCAGGTACCACTCCATCCCCAGGAGACAGTACCACTCCTCCATCATCCGGAGATGGAGGAAAGACCTCGTCCGGAGGTCAGGAAGGGTCGGCCGGGGCAAACCAAACCCCCAGAATCCCTCCCAACAGGGGTGTTGGAGGTGGAGGAGGCGATCCTCCAAGTGGAGGAGACAGTGATGATGATGATGATGGTCATCGTGGCAAGGGTAACGGATCTGGGGGGAAAGGTCCGCCATCATCAAAGCCTTCTCGACATAGGTCGACATCACCTACACCTTCCAACTCTTCGCATCAGTCCAAATTACTGGGCCAGAGTATCAAACTCCAGGAAACTCTGGCCAAACTGATCGAAGGACAGACTCGATCGCAGGAGTTGGCGGCGGTTCGAGTCTCGTTGCCCACTTTAGAGGTTCCAAAGTTTACGGGAACCACAACGGAGTACCAAACCTGGAAATTGGCATTTACCAATTTCCTGACACTTTCTGGACTGCCAGAAGGTATGTACATGCAGATGCTGCAGAAAGCTCTCCAAGGGAAGGTGCGTTCCAAACTGAAACATCTTGGAATGACGATTGAGGATTACAAGGCTGCTATGGCCAACCTCGAAGAAGCCTTTGGCAACATGACGTACTCCATAGAGAGTGTGATGCAGCAGGTCAGGGACCTGCCGGAAGTGAAGAGGGACAATTCCAACCTGGAGTTTTTCATGGACAGTCTCCTCAATTGTTTACGATTCTTGGAAGTGCAAAAGACTCCAGACTTTCTTCTCCGTCCACTAGTCAACATGGTGACTATGAAACTGTCACATCATTTACGACAGCGTCTGACGAGAGAACTTCTCAAGAAACAAATTTCACTTCATGAGACCACACTCGATCATATTCTGGACATTCTGAAGCCAGAATTAGCCCTCTACCGACGCCTAGAATTAAGCGCTACGGCAGCGCAGTCGGTAGTAGGCAAGCCCCACCCTAGAGGCAATGACGATTTCCGCTCTAGGCCAAGAAAAAGGTTGGAGAGGCAGGCAACCTCAGCTACATCGCTGGTGGCCTCTCAGAACAACCGGGGCAGCTCTAAGGCACCAACTGCCAAGGGCAGGGGAGGTGGGCAGGGAAATGCAAAACCTCCCGCTTGGTCCTTTGGAACAGGACCTGAGCAGCGGGCTCAATGCGCCTTGTGTAACCAGTCCAATCATACACCGGAGCAGTGCTGGACTTATAAGGGTTACCAAGCTTGCCACCAGCGGGCGATTGAGTTAGGTCTCTGCTTCCGTTGCTTGAAGCCTAACCACTTGGCGAGTGAGTGCTTGAGACCAGTGAACTGTCAGTGTGGCAGTTCAGGTCACCATCCAGTGCTCTGCGCAAAGAAGAGCGGAGGTGACCGGAACAAGTTGCAGTCTCGATTTAGGGTGCCATCGGGACGATGCGACCAAAGTTCCTTTCGGGTAAGCGGAGCAAACAAAACCAAGCTAGGGGAACGTAAGCCCCAGCGTTCAGTCTCTAGAGGTCCTAAGAAGCGACCTCAGACTCCCAAACCCAAGAAGGAAGGCAAGGCTGGGAAAGCCATGATGACTGCTTCCTTCGGAATGAAGACACCAGATCAGCCAGGGCGATGGCAGACGTCTTCTTCCACTCATTTATTCAGCTTAATGGCTGAAATTCACAACCCAGCAAACCCACGGATAAAAGTCAAGGTATTTGCGGTCCTCGATACAGGCGCTACCATGACTATAGTAGATCAAGAATGCGCAGAGACCTTGGGTCTTGCGCCCTTGGACAGGGAGACATTCTCCACCAGCTACTTTGGAGCTGAAGCTCCCTGCAACACAGACTTCACCAAGTACTACTTGGAGATGAAGTCTCCCAACGGATTCATACTCCCCCTTTCATGTTGGGCGAGAAAGGGGAGAGTATGCGCCGACCTAGAGATACTGGCGCTCGAAGAAGAGGAAGCCAGGAAGAAGATATCTCAGGTCTGTCCTGAGCTCCGCGAGGAGGATAAGCCTCCCAAGAAGACGAGAACTCAGCGAGTCCACCTCTTGATTGGTATGGACTTGGCAACCATGATTCTTTTCCACCCTAATAATCGAACCGTGCCAATAAGTGGCTCATTAGTGGTGGTTAAGACGCCGTTAGGCCCCTTGATCGGAGGCACGGCTGCCAAAGGGACCCTCTCAAAGAAGGCCCAGAGAAGGGTGTCTTGTCTAATCAACAGCTCCATAGAAGACAAGATTGCCAACTACTTCTCCTTGGAAGGTTCAGGGATTAGAGAGGAGGAGATGACCTCCTCCACCCTTGATGAAGCCTTCCGCATCTTCCAGGAGAATGTAGAACGGGAAGAAGATGGAACCTACGTAGTCCCTCTTCCAGTCTGGAAACCCATTCCCATGCACGTAGGCTCTGGGAAACATATTGCTATCTCCAGACTAAAAAATCTGTACGTCTCCCTCAAGAGCAAGGGAGATGATGCCTTACAAGCCTATAATGGCTTAATTACGGACTTATTGGCCGACGGCGTTCTAGAGGTTGTAGATCCGATGGCTCCTCCTAAGGGTCCAGTAATTTTCCTTCCGCATTTTGTGGTGGCAAAGGCAGACAGCTCTACTACCCCCTCGCGGCTGGTAATAGATCCCAGTTCAAAGTTCGAAGGGAGTAAGAGCTTGAACTCTTATTTGTGCCCTGGACCCAACCTAGTCCAAAATTTACTAAGAGTCGTATTAGCGACTAGGTTCCCGAAATACCTAGTCTGCGGAGATCTACAACGCTGCTTCATGTCACTTAAACTCAAGACAGAGTACCAAGACATGACAAGACTGATCTGGGTAAAGGATCCACTGCTTCCACCCACGTCTAACAACATGATTCAGCTCAGATTTACCAAATTACCATTTGGATTGTCTAGCTCACCTTCAGTAACTCTCTGGGTCATCAAGAAACACTTGGAACTCTACAAAGAGTCCGATCCAGAAATCTACGAAGACCTAAAGTCCAGATTCGTAGATGATCATTACTGGGGAGCGGAATCAGTGGATGAAGCAGTCGCCAAAAGCTTACGCGTGAAGGAGATTTATGCTGACGCCAAGATGAACATGCGCCAGTTCAAGTCCAATGCTAAGGAATTCGAAGTGCGAATCACCGAAGCAGATTGAGGGAAACGCGAGAAGTCCAAGGTACTTGGAGTCAAGTGGGACATTGACTCCGACCAGTTCTACATACCCGGTGTGGAGCTGCACCATCCCAGTACAAGGCGAGGCCTTCTTTCTATGGCCGCCTCTGCCTGGGACCCCTTAGGCCTCATTTCACCTCTAGTCTTAAGGACAAAGCTTCTATTTCAGGAGCTAACTGTCAATCGGAAATTGGCATGGGATCAAGCAATCCCAGAAGATCTTTTCCCAGAATGGGAAAGAGTGAAATTGGACTTAGTCCGACTTGGCGAGATCAAGATTCCTAGGAGGGTAGTCCTGGATTCTTCCATTCCCATCTCGCTCATAGTCTTCACTGATGCTTCCGTAGTAGGGCATGCAGTGACAGTCTATGCGCAACAACCTTGGAAAGCTCAGGGTACCAAATGCGCAGATCAGCCAGACTACGTACAGACAGAATTGGAACATTCAGCTTGTTCCCCAGAGAACTGCAAGCAGCATGTTTCCCATTCCTCATGCTTGCTTTTGGCAAAATCATTTGCCAACCCGGAAAAATTACAAGGAGAAATTCCGAAAGCGGAACTCTTAGGACTCCTGAAGGGAGTCCAGTTAGCGCAGTGGCTAAACGCGCATCTTCCCGCAAGGTGGAGACCTACCTCCATCTCCGTCTTCTCCGATAGCAGGATTGCACTACTTCAAGTAGCGGGAGAGACGGCAACAACTTCGGTCTTTGTCAAGAATCGAGTGGAAAAGATAAGGAAGATTTGTGACAAACTAGGTCTGCAGATGGACCATGTCATAGGTCCACAAAACCCAGCAGACATAGCCACAAAAATCATTGCCTTCCCCGACTTCATGGACCCTCAGGTTCAATTCCTTTGGTTTCACGGTCCCAAGTCGTTGGGAAGAGGCCATGATCCGGACGGCAACAAATTGCCTCCAACAGGAGAGTTAGAAGAGGCCCTGTTGGAGGAGGCAGGTGAACAAGAACACAAGAATCCTGTGTCTTGTCTCCTCACGTCCACCTACCTGGAAGCTTCGGTAGATGGCGAAAGGCCAGGGCCTGCAGGACTCCTTATTTCCAAATATAAGGATAAGCCGGCCACCTGGTTGTTCAAACTCACGGCTTACATCTATCGTCTAAAGGTAGCTCGCACAGATAGACCTCCACACATACAACTTCTGGCCAGAGAAAGAAAGAAGGCGGAAGAATTGTGGGTCAAACATGTACAACGGCTACATTTTCCGCAATTACTGGAGAGCTTAGAAAAGCTGCACAATGACCATCGAACTACAAGCAAACAATGGGTAGAGTTCTTCCGCAAACAGTGCGGCGGAAGACACACCATGCTAGACTCCAAGGGAGTAAACAAAGCATTCTTAGATGAGAGCCCCTACTACTAGCACCCCTACAACTACTAGCACTACAAGCCCAAAAGCCCCTACAAGAGCCCCAACGACGGAAGCCCCTACAACTTCTACCACAAAATTAATGGAAGCCCCTACCACTTCTATGCGCGGGCGGGGGGACGGGGCGAAAGAAGAAGGAAACAAAACAAAAAAGAAAGAAAAAAAAAGACAAGAAAAAGAAGAAAAAAAAGGAAAAGAAAAAGAGACAAAAAAAAAAAAAAACACAAAAGAAAACACGACAACACCAGAACAAAAAACAAACAACACCACAAACCACCAAAACAAACAAAACAAAACACAACAAAAAAAAAAAAAACACACAAACAAAACAAAAAAAAAAAAAAACTCTTCATATATATATGCTTCATATATTTATTTCAGCTTCTCCTTCTCCGTCACTTCATATATATATGCTCTGACTGCCCTGCCCTCCGCGGCAGGCGGCATTCAGCTGCGCAAAAACAGTTGACAGCATTGTGTGCATTGAAGGTTTAGTGGGGGGATGAAAGAGGTGCAGGCGGGCTAGTAGACGGCCATGCAGGGGCGTAGCTCAATCAGTAGGCACGCATTAAATGGCATATTCAAGGGTCAAAAAAAAGTCCATGTGGCTGGTGTCAGCTGGGATGGGTGGTTGCCTGGAAATGAAGGGAAGGAAAAGTTGAAAATTCAATAAAATCTGAAAAAGTGTAATGAAGAAAAAGTACATTAGTGAAAATGGAGGTGAATGATTAGGTTATATTATAATCGGATTGGGTGATAAAAGGGAGTAAAAGAGTTGATTTCAAAGAGTAGGTGTGAAAGATTCAACGGCTGAATAACAGGCCAAATAGAGAGGAGCCAGTCTTCGCACAAACATGGGCTTCCAGAGAAGGAAGCACCAAATATTAACAACACTCACATGAACCACCTCATAGAGCACCATCATCATCCATCCAAGAAATGGCCAGAACAACACGCGCCTGCCAAATTTCCACTCCATCAAGATAGTTTATATATTATATATAGAAAATTATGACAATTGGAGCCCAGCAGCCCTCCTCCAAAAATGCACTCAAAAACAAACAGAAACAGCAAAAACCTCCAGGCAGATATACAGAGAATCTCACTCAGATATAACACAGCAAGAACATCAAATAAAACAATTCAAACAGCAAAAAACAAGAAAATATTAAATGCAATATGAGCCAGCCAACCAATCAAAGATATTAAAGCATCTATATTAAGAGACAACTAGCTCAAATAAAGAAAAAAAAAAAATGTCAAACGATGCCAATATTCAAAAAAATGAAACGTCATCATAAAAGAAAGCCAGAATCAAAACCAAACACAACAAAACACCCCAAACCCCCCCCCCCCCCAACCCCCCCCCCACCCCCCCCCACAAACCCCCCCACCAAACCCCCCCAACCACACAACACACCCCCAAACAAGCCAAAACCCAAAAACCAAAATAAGTCAAAACCACCAAACATAGAATAACCAAAAATCACCAAATCTCCAAACAATCAACTATCTCCCCAAATGCCGATTTGAGCACTGATTGAGCACCTTGCGCATGGTTAGAAGCATCTTAAATTTGGGGGGTTCGACGGTGGGGAGGGGAAGATGCTTTGGGGGGCCGGCAGATGCATTGGGGGGGGGGGGGACCCTCCGTGGGGGCGGGGCAAACGCCGTGGGGGGATTGTGAGAGTCAGCCCAAACTTTGATCCCATTTACGACCTAAAGAGGGTTAAAGTGCTGCTTCACAATCCATCAAAGATACTTAAGATTTGTCTTTAGGTATATATATATGGAGCATGAGTGGAGCGTAAGCAAAGACCCTGACTTAGTGACGTAACAACCAGAGATATGGAAACATTTTTTGACTCTATATGTCAAAGTGAATATTTTGATTAACAAGTATATGGCGCATAGCGTAATAGGTGACCGCGGAGCGCATCCGCCTTTCAGATGTAAAGACGCGTGACATGAATAGATAGCTCACCTCTGGTATCGATGAGATCCGAGTAGTAGAGTAGTAGTCCCGTGTTGCGAGACATTACCCACCATGTCACCTGTAATTAACCTTATTAAGCCAGACACCATCAGACCCTAATCCAGATGTCCCCATGTCACGTGATCCATTGCCACCCATTGCCAGCCTAGGGACACCAGGTCTCACCCAGCCAGGACCTCAAAGGTTGCTGAGCTTGGAGACTCCCTCACACACAAGGCTGGGCAAGGCTAAAGCATGGATGGGGGCTGGGGTTAGTAATGAGGATGATCTGTTTAGGAAATGAGCTTCCCTGGGCGGCCAGACTAGGTGAAGCTTGTAGGATGGGCAATCCTATCTTTTCCCCAACCCTAGGCAAACCTGTGTCTGCTGAGGCCTTGTAGGATAGGCAAACATATCTTTTGCCTATTCCACCCCTGGGCCCTGAATCTCAACTAACCCCCTCCGCCCCAAGCTTCCCTTTTCATCCTATATAAGCAGCTCATTCTGGCCAGTTTGTCAGTCTGCTAAGCCCTCAGCCCAAAGTGCCTCCAGTGTCCAAGTGATCTACTACCTGTGGTGTTGCTGGATAAATTCTGGGCCTTCAACAGCCTCTTGAACACCAAGATCCACCACATCATCAAGGCCACCAGGGCCTGGTTAGACAACCTCAGCAGCAGAGACTTCTAGGTGAAGTGCTGCCCAATCGCCAAGCTGCTGCAGAGCTTGGAGGTGTCCCTGAGACCAGAGTTGGTGTGGGACTTGTCCAGGACCAAGGTGTCCTCGCAGAACAGAGCCATAGGGTACAAGTTAGGGCTAAAAGCCATAATCAAAGGTTGTCTGGAGTCAGTGAAGCTGAGGTAAGTGAGAACTGGGTTATCACTCTGGGTATAACTTATAACAGTGTCTCAGAGACTGCCGTCCTCCCGATTGAGGCAGCCAATCACTACATGGTAGCAGAGAGTGGTTAGTTCTAAGCTCGAAGGACCCAGACCTTCCACTGACACTCTAATTAAACAGGAATTCTAGGACCCTCCAGGACAAGGGTGGGGTAGCAAGCAGACAGCTACCAGGATCACCAGCAGTGAACGGGTGAGGAAGCGCAGGCTTGGAGCCAGGACAGCCCCCAAGGGAGGAGGCTAGGAACCCGCTACTTGACAGGGCTCCGTGGAGGCACTACCTGCGAGGAGAGCAACGAAGGAGGACCCTCTCGCTCCAGTTAGATAACCAGCCATATCCAAGGGCAGGGCAGAGAACCCAGCAAAGGGACACCGTGTCCGATGGAGAAGAACCCTTTGAGGACGCTAGGCAGGAAGGAGAACCAGCAGTAAACGCTGAGCCGACCTGGCAGGACCAGCTGCTGAGCAAAGACTACTAGAAGAGGGCCAATGCCTCAACGACCGCGACCTCCGGACAATCCAGAACCGGATCACTGCCCGACAGGAGGGACAGTTCAATAACCTCAGGGCAGAAGTCCGAAGAGAGGTTAGGGACCTACTAGACGAAAGGTTATGTCGGTTTGACGACCCACTACAGCAACTACAGCAGCTGCTGCATCAAGCACCACAGTTGCCAGGACCGCCAGCGGCCCCAGACCAGCAAGGACAGGAAATCCTTGAGCAGTTAATCCAATTAAGGGAACAGCTACCACAGCCACAGGTAGCAGGACCAGGACAGAAGGTCCAACAGGTCCTCGATCGACTCGCATAGCTACAAGCTCAACTTCAGAACTTTCAGGCCAACCCAGGCCAACCAGGGCAGCTACCCCAGCTACTAGAACAGATGGCCCAGCAAGGGATGAGGTTGGCCCACCTCACTATCACACCCTTTTCCTGTGCCACCAAGGATGTCACCATCACCAATTGGTTGGAGCACTTCGAGAAGATTTGTGCAGCCTCCAACATCGATGCCGCCCGGCAGCTGATCCTCATCCAGCCCTACCTGCAGGGAGCGGCCGAGATCTCAGCCTCCAACTTCCTGGAACACCGCAGGCAGGCCAGAGAGACCGCACAGGCCCACAACGCCAACCTCGCCGCCGATGCACCGGGCCGAGTAGAGGTGCCCGGAGAGGCCACCTACAAGGAGTTGAGGGAGCACCTGCGTAGGACCCTAACCCTCCATGGGGAAACCAGGCTCCTCATCGCAAGACTCAACAAGAAGGTGCAGACGAAGGATGAAGAGGTGGCGGCCTTCGGCTACGAGCTACTGAAGCTGATCAAGAGAGCCTACCCGACGTTACCACACGCTGACCAGGAAGCTATGGCCCTGCAGAAGTTCCAGGATGGCGTCCTACCACACACGCGGCCCCACATCATGTTAAAGACCTACAGGAACCTTCAGGAGGCAATCGCAGACGCCGAACTGCTACAGGCCATCCAGGAGACCCAGCTGGCAGACCGGCACGTAGGGCAGGTCAACATCCTCACCAGCAACCTGACCGACAGGAACGGCGAGGCCAGTGTGGACAAAATCACCAGGCAGTTACAGGAGCTCCAGAACAGGCAAACGGAGAAGGAGCTCTCGCCAAGGTGCACAACCTGAAACTCTCCGGAACACAGGGCCGACCATTGCCCCAGGAACCGGCCAGCAACTGGGGAGTCTCGCTATCCGCCAAGGCCACTAACCTGCTGGAGCTGCGGCCAGGACGGCCACACCAGGGCACAGTGCCCCAACAACCAGGATCGCTACCAAGGGCAAATGAGCCAGCGGGGTCGAGGCAACTACGGGGATCGCCAACAGCGCTACGACGGCGGTAGAGGCCCCGGGAGGCAATCCCGCGGAGGACCACCCTTACGCGGCAGTAGCGGCGGCAGCGGCGGCGGGTACCACTTCAGCCAGGACCGGCCAAGACAGGACCGCCGCAATGATTGCTACGAGCGGCAAGAGGACCGCTATGAATGGCAAGAGGATTGCTACGACAGGCAAGACAACCGCTATGAGCAACAGGACGACCGATACGAGTGGCAAGGAGACCGCTACAAACGGCAAGATGACGGGAGCGGCCTGGGAAGGCGCAACAACTACTGGGATGGGACCCAGGAACAGCGGACATCCTACAAAGGACAGCGCGAGGCGCCGCCAGAGCCACAAGGCCGCTTCCGCCCACCCACACCCGCGGCCACGGGGCCTCCATGCCAGGCCAATGCAATCCAGGCCGCCCCACCGCCAGAGGAGGCACCACCGCCAGTAGGGCTGGAGCAGTGGTCCTTCACCAATGGACCCAGCATGAACGCCATGCACATGGGCATCAGGAACTGGGGGCTGACAACCCTGGCCCTCACCCTGGCTCTACCGGGGGGGGTAGGAAGTCTTCGTAGTAAAATCTTCCATTAATTACTGAGCAACCGCTGGATCAAAATTGATGAAAATTGGTCAGAAGTTGGCTCTAACACTCTAGTTTAGTGTGCTAAATTCGCGTTACAAAATATTAATCTGTGCTCAAATGGCAGACGATTAACTGAAAGTACCCAAAAAACAGGTTCATAATTTGCGGTTTTTTCATATAAACCCTTTTTTCTTCTAACGAACCAATATCACATTGAAATTGCCTCCATTTTTGCTAGCAGTTGACTAACGTACCAATTTAAAATTGCAATGAAGTCGCATAACATGTGGATTTGAAGTTTAGTGGCTAGCAATGGTGGCTAATGAACTTTGCAGAGCCTGCTTGACTGGAGTTTTCCAGCTGCATCACGGAATCCAATGTCACAAAGAAAATTAGAAAGACTAGTTGAAATGATTTAGTTTTAGCAAAAATAATTTAGTACAACTTAAATTATTGTAGTGGCTAGATGCTGGCCCATTTGTTTGTATTTTCTACAGTGAAAAAACCAAATGCAAGAAACTAATATAATTTTTTTGAAAAAACTTTAAATTGCAAACCTGACTTTTGGGTGCTTTCAGTGAATCGTCTGCCATTTAAGCACATATTAATATTTTGTAACGCGAACTTAGCAAAATAAACTAGAGTGTTAGAGCCATCTTCTGACCAATTTTCATCAATTTTGACCCAACAGATGGCCAGTAATTAATGGAACACTTTACTACGAAGACTTCCTACCCCCCCGGTAATCTGCAGCTTGATTGGAGGCATTCATGGCCAGGCGCTGGCGCAGACCCCAAGCGGCACCAACCCTCTCCTCTGCGAGGAGGGTAAAAGTCTTCCTATTCTACACCCATGTGGCCACTGAGGAAACAGAGGAGAACCTCCCCGTCACGGAAGAAGAGTGCAGAACCATGGTCCGGGACAGGACGTGCAAATTCGGCACCCTACAGCAGATGGAGGACACCCCATCCATTTGGAAGGTTACCCAACCCTTGTCCAGGACTTGGGGGACCCCGGTACTGGACTGCTGTCATTGGATGCAAAGGACAGCAGGGGGTTGTTCACTGGAGTACACAACTGTACACGTTTGCCATGGCGACAGGTCCCTGTCCTCCCTATCAGCAGACCTAACAGGGTGTAGGTACGACCAGGGACACTGCTACTTGAAAGCAACCAAGGCTAGGGCACTGTGGAAGGTAGACCACTCAGTTCAATGCTCCATCCTGCCCTTCAAATTGATCCATGGGACCAGGGTGGGAGCCACATTCCTTAGCCAGGACAAGAATCTAGCCCTCACCTTCCACCAAAACCACACGGTACCCCCAACAGGCTGCGCAGTAAAGGCCAGACGCAGTGAAAAAGGAATCTGGATGGTGGAAGTTAGGAAGAGGCCAGCCAACTGGACCTACCACCAGGTGCCCCGTACCAGACACGCCAGGCAGGCGCAACCGGACACCCTCAAGGTAGGACAGGACTTGCTAGGGGTTGTTACTGAGGAATTCCTAGCAGGCAGACTGCAGGCCATCTGGACAGACATGCAGCACATGACAAGGAAGGCTTTCCTAGTAAATGCCAGGGCCACTTGTCAGATGGCCCAGCTAAGCATTCTGAATTATGGGACACTGCTGTTGTCACAGCCAACCTGGCTACTCCGACAGGTACTGGGCCAGCCAGTGCAGGCGGAGATAATGGGGCCCTATATTAGGATTAGGAGCTGCCATGAGTTAAGGGACAATGAATTCCACTTCATCAGTCGGACAATGAATTCCACTTCATCAGAAAGGAGCAGTCCCCATTGCCTATCAGGTAGGAAGCAGGAAGGGCCAAGGCTACCTAGCCACCGACAGCAACAAGATAAGGACCCTTCCTCCCTTAGAGCTGTGCGCCCATGGCAGCATACACCTAGTGCAACTGAGAAATAGGACAGTCTGGGTCCACACTTCCGGGGAAGTAGAGGAGGCCCAACTAGAGGACAGCCTATGCAGCCAGAAACCTTAGAGCTGCACCAGAAGGACCCCATCTTCCATGCCTACTTTGCGTACGGCCTAGATAGCCTGAGACAAACCCTTACAGAGGGCACATTGAAGCATGCAGCTACACTAAAACACGCGGCACAACTCCACTTCCTAGACCCAGATGGGAAGGGGGAAATCAACGTCTGCCAGGTAGACAGGGCAGGGGAAATTGTCAGCTGGGGCATCTTTTCCTTCCTGTGGGGAGGCAAGATCACCTGGTTCCAAGGAATTGTGAGCCTCCTAGTTATAGCAGCCATGGTAGGCATCTGCTGTCGTTGCGGAGGAGCCAGGGCCATGACCAAAGCATGGCAAGCACTGAGACAAAAATCTAGGGAGATACCAAGGCTCCGCCCAACCTGGATCAGGGGGGCATTTAGGAAATTAAGTAACTGGACATGGCAGGGACGCTGCGCAGGCTGCCAGTGAGGACAGCCAATGTACACCATCCCCAGGGAGGCCCAACCCCTGGAGGAAGGACCACAGACACCAGCCACAAACCAAGACCAAGCAAAACTCATCGGCCACAGCCCAGAGGACAAAGTCCACACTGCACATACATATAGGAAACACCTCCGAGGAAGGTGGCTAAATAGGATGAGTAATGCAGACAGTAACCGCCATACAGCAGACATCCCGACAGGAACTAGGACAGCTCATAGAACAGACCAATGATTACAGGCATCTCAGTAGGGAAGATAGGGAACTGATATCAGTCCTACAACAATTGCCACCATTACAGGAGCTAGAGGACATCCCAAGAAGACCAAAACCCCTACCAGAATTAGAGTTCTTTGACCCTACAAAGGAAAAGACAGGGAACAAGACACCAGGCCTCCCTACAGTGGACATAGAGCACGACGGCCATTCAGCCGTCATCACCATACTGAGCCAGCCAGGGCAGAGGAAAAACAATAATAAATGGCACCAATTCTGCCAAAAACTCACACCTAAACGAAGCAGTAAAGAACAAGGGGAAAAACAGAGACAAAAACAGCTGGGACAAGCAACAATCACCCCCCCCTTGCAGCAGACACCCCTTCCATGACGATAGGGGAGGGGAGCTCCATGCCAGACGCTGAAACCAGCAGCCACCAACGACACCGGGGCCAAGAAATAGCGGTTACCCAGGGGAACACCAAGTTGCAGGAGAACCCCGCGACAAAAGGGGAAGAGGAGCCGGAGCCGGAGCCAAGCCAGAGCCAGAAACAAGGGGAAGATCCAAAGGAAAGGAGTCAGAGTCCAACTCCGCAAAAGGACAAGGCTAGTCAAGATCCACCCCCGCAGAAACCACCAAGGAGGCCAACAACCCTGAACCTTGTAGGGAGACCAGGGGACATCACGGCCAGCCCCTTTTACCCTTCCCCAGCCCCAGAAACCAATCACATCACATATGAGCAGGGCCAAGATATGACCACCCCCTTTGTAAAGGCATATCTGGGGCCAACGCAGCTACTAGCGGCTTGGGACACCTTCTCCAACTCCACCATCATGCCGGCCCACGTCGCCCTGAGGGTAAGAGCACAAGGAACATGGACGGTAAAGGAAGGCGCCATCAGGACATTGACAGGAACGGCGAAGATAGAAGGAGAACTGGAGATAGACATCCGGATAGGAACCCACCCAGTACGCACCGTGGTCATCGTAGTACCTGACCATTACTGCCCTTACCAACTAGTCATTGGGGCCAACTATATGAGGAAGATAGGCCCCTTCAGCATGAATTTTGAGAAGAAAACACTCAGAATAGGACATGGAGGGACCAGGTCCAAATTACTAATGCTTCCCCCATACCATGCTAAGAGGATAACACAGGAAGACCACCAACGACAGGTTGCCATCGACCTGGGGCTAGCGCCTCCAACCAAGCTCAAGAGGAGGACAGAGGAAGACTACCTGCAGAACCTCAAGGAGCCCAAAGTGGAACAGGAGGACCCCCTGCCAACGGAGGCACCACCAGAGCAACCTCCAAACTTCACGATCAGGAATGTTCAACCCATACCACTAATTATGGTAGAGGCCAAATTGCAGGAAACAGGACAGGACTACTGGCCAGCAAGGCTCCATGCGGCCTTGGAAATTTCTGGCCACCTGTCCAGCATCAATCGAACGGTCGCCACAGCGCTGGGAATCAAGCACGGCAACCATAAGCTGGATGTGAGTATCAGCATTAGGATAGGGACGTTCAAAATGCAGGGAACAGTGAAGATAGTGGCTGATGAAGTGCAGAAGATGGGTATGAGATTAGGATACTCCATGCTCAAACAACTGCCCTCTCTGACCATTCGGGAGGGCACCTGCACCATTGGGGCCCTAGTCCAAGGAGGAATCAGCCTGCCGTTCTGGCCCATGGCCACCATCACCCCCACCGGCAGCCATGTCACCTCCTGCCTCGCCATTGAGGTAGGCAGGGCAGAGGGGTTCTCACTACCAGTGCTCCAGTTACTAGGGAACAAACAGGAGCCCACTTTCCTTATACAGGACCAGAAGATGGCACAGTGGCTGAACTTAAAACAGGCTTGCACAGTGGACAAGGACCCCTGCCCCTGGGACTTCAGGACAGAGGAAGGGGACCCGACGTTCAATGACTCCTCGTTGGTCTGCTATCACACAGAGGTAGTCTACGAGGGAGGAATGTCCATCAACCACGCAGCCCAAGGGACAGTCACGCCACACCTAGAGACCAAGCCATGCGGCTGCCCCAAAAATATTGTCCCGTTAATTACTATCCTGTTCGCAGGAATCTCCATCAAAGGGCTGCTGGACACCGGAGCCACCAACAGCATCATCCCCTGGAGAATGGCCCAACACATCCAACTGCCCCTGCTGCCCCCATGCAAGTGGGAAGGTCCACTTTACTCGATAGGGGGCACCGTTGAAGTGAAGGGGAGAATGCAAGGTCCCCTCCAGCTTAGCAAAGCCACCCTTCCCCAGGCAGACTTTCTAGTGGTTAAGGACTGTGAGTTTGACTGCATTATTGGCAATAATATACTGACCCAACTAGGGCTGCTGACCTTTAACCTAGGCACCCAGCAATTCACGGTAGGGGAGGGGCAACCCCGACCCTTCTCCATTATGTCCTTGAAGCCAGCGTCAAAGCCACCAGTGAGAGTGGCAGAGACAGTAGAGGTGCCAGCCAGAACTAGGATCTATGTCAAATGCATCGTGAGGCATAAGACAGGAGACACCCCCAAATCGGAAGGGCATTACACTCTAGAGCCCAACCACGAAAAGCTGACATCGCTAGGCCTCAGCTAGCCAAGGGGTCTAGTGAAAGACCCAGGTACCTATTTCTACATTCTCATGGAGAATACCAGACAAACCCCAGTACTCCTTTATGAGAACACCAAAATAGGCAGATAGAGGAGCCGCATCTGATAATGGAGCCAAACAGCGTAGAAGGGAAGCCGAGAACTTATGCCACCCTAAACTTATCAGAAGCCCAGATTAAGGCTCTACAGCCACAGGCTCCCCTGACCAGAGCAGAGCTACTAGCACTCTTCCCCTGGGAAGACAACCAGGTAGAAGACGAGGACGAGGATGAGGAAGGAGGACCTTGAGTGGGACAGGCAGACCTTACCCCAGCCCAGAGACGGAGGCTAGAAGACCTAATCTGGGACTACAAGGACTGCTTTGCTAAAAGCAACATGGACTTAGGCCAATGTACAGTGGGGGAGATGGAAATAGACACAGGGGACTCGCCACCAATAGTGTCCAGTTTCAGCAGAATTCCAGAGACAGCTAGGGAAGAGGTGAAGAAGCAGCTCACAGGGATGGAACAGAAGGGCATCATTAGGCCATCCTTGTCTCCTTGGTCTAGCCCCATGGTCTTAGTTAAGAAGCCCAATGGCACCCTGAGGATCTGCATTGACTATAGGGCACTGAACCTGGCCACCAGAAAACAGCAGTACCCCTACCCCTCATCACCCAGCTGTTAGACTCAGTAGGGAAGGCCAAATTCTGGACCTCCCTCGACATGGCCTCAGGGTTTTGGCAGCTGAAATTGGCCGATACTGCCATGCCATCCCCAAGACTGCCTTTTCCACCATGTGGGGCCAATATGAATGGACTGTGATTCCCTTTGGCCTGAAAAATGCTCCAGCTTTCTATGCCAGGACCATGGAGCATGTCCTAGCTCAGCTGCAGTATGACTTCTGCCTCTGCTACATAGACGACCTCCTCATATTCTCCCAGGACTTCGACACCCACCTGGTAGACATAGCTAAGATCCTCAACAGGCTGAGGCAGTTTAACCTGAAGGCAAAGCCTGCAAAGGTGCAGTTCTGCAAGAAGCAGGTCACTTTCCTAGGTCATACCCTGAGCGCCCAGGGCATCGCGCCCAATGTGGCCAAGGTCCAGGCTATCAAGGACCTCCCCTCACCCCATGACAAAAGTCCCTTCAGTCAGCTTTAGGTCTCGTTAACTACTATAGAAGGCACATAAAGGACTACTCCCAGATTGCAACCTGCCTCTACGTCTTACTCAAAAAGGAGAAGGACTTTGTCTGGACCTCCAAGGAGGAGGCGGCCTTCAGGGCACTCACCACCAGGCTCATGGAGGCACCGATACTGGCTTACCCGGAATTTGACAAACCCTTCACCCTCCACACAGACGCCAGTGGGTATGCGGTGGGAGGGGTCCTGCGCCAGAAACACCCAGAGGGGGAAAGACCCATAGCCTATATGAGCAGGACTCTGACAGATGTGGAAACTAGGTATAGCACAGTAGAAAAGGAGACACTGGCAGCCGTCTACTGCGTCCTCCAATGTAAGAATTACCTCTGGGGCCGGAAATTTGAGCTGGTAACAGACCACAGCCCCCTCAGGTCCATCCTAGTCACCTCCACCGACTCCCCCAGACTCCAGAGATGGGGGCTGAGACTGGCGGAGTATGACTTCACGGTTAAATACTGCAAAGGCAAAGAAAACGCCAATGCCGATGGCATGAGCCGCTGCATCAAGGGAGCACCCCAAGGGAACACGGGGGATAACCAGCAATGCCAGGCCCTCACCAGAGCCCAGCGACACCGACAAGAACCCAAACCAGAACAGGTCACCCCCACAACAGTTGCAGACAAGCCAGAGGAGGCTGGAGAAGCTCCACCAGAGGATCCACACGAACCACAGGAGGGAGGCCTGCCATTCCTGGACCAAGGACCAGGCCACCCACCTACGGAAGACAGGCCACCGGCAGTTTGGTTAGACACCCGATTCAAAAAAGAACAGGCCACAGACCCCTGGTTGGGAGCCATCCTAGCCTGGATTCTCACAGGTGAGGTACCATCCCAGGCAGAGGAAGCCTGCCGAATCCAAACAGCCGCCCAGGAAATGATTGTGGGCCTAGGAGGGCTCCTGGTGAGGAGGAAACCAAACCCCGGCACCTCCCAGCGGCCCACGGTGGTCCCCATCACTCTCATCTCCCTCATCATGGAGGAACATCATGATTTGCTTGGATGTCACCTGGGTATAGCCAAAACCCTATCCAGGATCAGGTGCTACTACTGGTGGGAATCCATGGTAAAGGACATCACGGCACACGTGCTGGCCTGTCAGGTGTGTGACCAGACCAAAACCAGAGGGAAGCTGCCAGTCGCTCCGCTGGTACCTCTGCACATCGGACCTCCCTTCCACAGGATCAAACTGGACTGCATGGGACCTCTACCGCTGACTATGCAAGGTAACAAGTATATCATAGCTGCCGTAGATGCCTTTACCAAGTGGGTAGAGGCAAAAGCAGTCCCAGATATCAAGTCAGCAACCGTCGCAGACTTCCTCTTCACTGAGGTCATCGCCAGGCATGGCGCACCCAGGGAAATCATGACTGATACAGCAAAAGATTTAATCAGCAAAACTATACAGGCCATGAATGAGCTGTTTGACATCCGCCACATCACCTTGGTGCCCTACATGCCCACCACTATGGGTGGCATTGAGAGGGTGAACAGGAAGATAGGAGAGATGTTGAGGGCTCACTGTGAGGTGCACAAGGACCAGTGGGACCTCTTCCTGCCAGCCTCCCTGATGGCAATCAGAACCAGTGCCCACGCCGCAACAGGAGAAACTCCGGCCTACCTGCTCTTCGCCAGAGATCTACCCTGGCCCCAGGAGGCGGCACTACTACCGTTCAACCCTCAGTACATGGAAACACATACCTATGCTCCAGATCTCACCCTTGCGCTCTATCAGGCCAGGATAATGGCCAAAGAGCACTTGCTGGGAGCACAGGCAACCATGAAGCGCCAGGCAGACAAGCGACTGGCCAACCGGCAACCCACCGTCTACTTGGCAGGCGACAGAATATGGTTAAACTACCCCAAAAGTGCAGTTAAAAAGGGTGAGAACAGGAAATTGAAATGGAACCCTAGGGGACCATATAGGATTATTAAGGAATGGTACCCCAATTACTACCTAGTTCCAATGGACCACCCGCGGGCCAAGCCAGTCTTGGCCCATGTCAACAGGCTACGACCCTGCTACACGCCTCACGTTCCAGACCCAGCTTCAGAGCTCCTGGAACAGGATGAGAACTACTAGGAACTCCCCAGGTTGCCCATGAAATAAAATTCGATGAACGGATCTAATTAAACACCAGGTAATCAAAACACATGATATAACAGGTGTAAAATATCAGACTCCAAGGTAGTTCAAAAAAAAAAACAACTGCGCAATCAGGCCAAAACAGCCAACACATACCCAACACAGGCCAATATGGATATTAATAATGACAGAATCGGGGTCTGAAGATTATAGATCAGGCCTATATGTAGCTTTAAAATAGAAATACGAAACATCAGGCCAACATGTAACATGGCACAAAATTGTGCACACAGGCCCCCTAGACATCGCCAGAGTGGTACAAAGTACACTGCTGGGAAATAGCCAGGAATTTCCTGTGAATCAAATTGCGGTGACTGAAGACAATCAAAAACTAGGTAAGCAGCAGGGAGATAAAATATAATAATACTACATCAGACCACCAGGTAACGGAACACAAAAACTGCGCCGAAGAACGACACCGGTTAGGAGCCCTAAAACTTCATAATCAGCCACAAGGTTAGCCTACGAAACCCCCATGACTAATAAGAAGACAATAATATGAAATGGCACAATCTCATCTAATTATAGCTGACACAATTAAATGGAAAATACAGGTCACCTGAAACATTACAGCCTCAGGTAGAGCTGCAGGAAGAGAGTCAACAGCAACGAGGTGGGGACAAACGCACGTCCCCTGGTACAGGCTCCATAATTTTCCAAATAATTAATTACAAAATGACCGTCATTCCCCAATGATTAGATGCCACATACAGATAAATTATCAGGCCAACGGGATAACTCCCCTCCTCCCTCACAGGAAAAAGGATGCGCAACCCAGGTTAATGTCAGCATTCCTAAGACATCCAGGTAAAATCACCTCTGAGGTCTACAAATTAATCTGACAAATTCCTGACAGGTGATACTAATTACAGGAAATGCGCAACATAAGAGAGGAGGGAGGGTTCCCACCCAAAATACTCCCTAATAAAATCCAGATAAATTAGACATATTTTGCATACATCATTGGTAGAATGACGCATCATTCCGACATTCGAACTGGATTTCAGGTGGCAAAGACGGAAGCCAGGGAAAGGCAGCAAACCATCGACGACTAAAATTGCCGTTGTAATCAAACAAATTGTGGCTCTCTGCTTGAACGAAAAACTTTTGCGAAGCAAAAGAATCGCCCCAAAATTGAAAACGAAATTTTAGGTTGCAGCAAAAAATTTTCAGCTAACTTCCAACAGCGTACGAGAAAGCAAGACGTTGCCGGCGACCAGCTTCTATGCCTCACTAAGGCCCAGCTATGACCGAAAGCGAAATGAAAGGCTAACCATACAAATATTGGGCACTTCGGCCAGGTCGGTTTTGCATTTTCATTTTCCAGGTCATTAACAATTAGGCTTAGATCTCATTTCTTTGCTACCGTCATATCATCTGAAATTCGAAAGAATTACTAATTATAAGAGTGTTGTGCGTGTGCGGGTGTAGTGCAGGAACAATGAGCACTAAAGCCAGAAAACTCCCAGAAACGCCGCAAAAACAAAGCCAAAAGAAGGCAGCAGCCGAAGAGGAAGAAAAAAGGGGACATAGAGGAAGGGGCTGAACTAGGCGCGGGGGTCGGCCTCCATGGGCACGGCGGCCAGCGAGGGGGGCTGGGGCTTGGCGCTGTGGGCGGCCCAGGCGGCCTTGAAGAAGGCCTCGGTGCTCTCCAGCTCCTTCCGCACCCAGGGCTTCTCGTTGTCCTTGCACCCGGCCAGCACCAGGTGGTCGCTGTTCTTCACCTCCTGCAACACCTATCTCCTATGGCAACACCAACCGCAACACCACCATCGATTAGTCAACCCTATTCAACATAGCACACAGAATTCAAAACGACCGCTAATGAGCTTACAGGCAGATTACCCTTAACAGGAGAGGCTAAAAAGTGAGCCAAAAGAAAAAGACTGACCCGGAAGATATCCAGGAGGGCGCGGTTCAGGGAGCAGTGCGTGCAGTGCATGATGAACAGCGCTGCGATCATCTGGGGCTGGACGGAGACCCCGTGGCTGACGATCGCGACGTTGCCGCCCTTCTGCAACCATCATTAGTCACCAACCATCCTCCCTAACCCCCAAAGAGACACTGAACCTCCAGACCCTCGTAGATGAATTTGAGGATGCGCTTGTGGATGGGATAGAGCTCAAAGGGGGCGTCGCCCGGCACCCGCTCCATGCAGTACTGCACACAGCCCACCACTACTCACATGGGAGACAGAGAGAGAGGAGAGATAGGAAGCAAACGTAGCCCTTGTTGACGTCGAGGTTGTTCCGGGTGCCCAGGCTGCGGCCGAGGTCCTCGATCACCACCACGTAGTGGGTCAGCCACAGAGAGTTGGCCAGGTCGCTGCGCAGCAGCAGCTTGCTGGGCGCCAGCACCAAGCGGCCTCCCTTCAGCGCCCCACCGCCCATCTCCTCCAGTGCTCGGTGTGCGTCCAGAATCTTCATCTCCTTCTATGCTCCTTGCTACGCTGATACTGCTCTCTGTAAGCCCCTAAGCTCCTGCTTCAAAAACGGGACAGGAAAAAGGGCAGAATAGCGTAGCCAGGATAGGCAGGGAAGGGGAGAAGAGAGAGAAGAGGAGGGGAGAGGAAAGCGCGGGTGGAAGGCGAAGGAAGAAAGAATGAGCCCTGTATGAGCCTTTGGGCGGGGGTGCGGGGTGAGACTAGGCCCAGCCTTTCCGCCCAGATGCAGATGCTCAGGGCCAATGCACAGGGCCCAAGCGCCAACCCACCAGCCAGTCTCCCCTCTTCCATTCCACCCCTAATCTTGCTCCTACGCAGAAGAATTTGACTTGCAAAAACAGCCAGGCCAGCCCACAAAGCCGCCAGACAACAGGACATCTTGTGCGTACATGTTCTCTGCTCACATTTGAGCCGATTGCACCGCTAGGCTGTGCTGTTGTTGCCAGGCTGTAGTGCCTTCTTCCGCTTTCCCACAAACCAGACAACCAAACAGGAAACCAGACCGAAAGAACAAAGGCCACAAAGAGGGGATTAGGGAATAGCAAAGTGATCAGGTGAGTGGAACTTGGGTTCACAAGCTGGCTAGCAAAAGCTAAGCTAGACACCAGGCGAGCCCAAAGCCAGTCCAACCTGTTGGAGGAGGAGTGAGGCAGGAACAGAACTCACACTGCCAGCCAGGCATCAAGCAAGGGCTGACAGTGTAGAGACTATTCTCACCCCCTCCCGTGAAGCAAAGTGACGCTGGAGAGAAGAGGCAAAGGCGGAGTGTAGGATAGTAGGGGGGCTGAGATCGATGAAGCCATGGCATGCCGCTCACAAGGGGGGATGCCAAGACGCCAATCGGGCCCCGCCCCACCCAAAGGCCAATTGAGGAAGAGAAGGAATAATGCGTCAGGAGAGAACAGAGCATGAAGGGGAGGGCAGGCGAGATAAAGAGCAGAGCAGGAGCAGCACACAATGATGTCAGCATCGTCAAAGGCAGGCGGACATGAGAGTGCGCTACAGCTGCTCAGGCCCAATGAAGTATTTGGCCAGGGAAAGGTAGGAAGAAAAGGGCGCCAATGAAGTTGGGAGGCTGAAAAGAGGACACTACTTACTGGTCGAGTCCACAGTAACCTGAGAGGGTGGGAGGGGGGCGAGTGAAAGGAGGGCAAAGGGAACTGCCGCTGCAAAAAGAGGACACACGCACACTCAGCAAAATAAACCCCCCCCCACTCTACGCAGGAGTTAGCATCCCAACAATAGGTCAGGTACTTACCAATTAACCAACCAGGTCACAGCAAAGAGAGCTCTGGGGCGGAGTCTATCACGGGAAGGGATAAGAGGGCAGCAGATGCCTTCTTCCTCCCCCCGGTGATAAAACCCGCCCAGAGAGGCAAAGGCAGCCTCAAAGGTGGCAAACGAAGAAAACTCGGAGGGGGAATCTAGCAATGGGGGGAGTGGAGGGCAAACTTAGCCGTCTCTCTCTCCTCAGTGCTAAAACCCCCCCAAGATAGCCGCAGAGGCATCCACGCGCAGTGAGGGGCGCTGAGGCGTGTAGAAAAGGGAGAAGGGGGGCTTGGCATGGGGGGGTGGGAGAAGCACACACACAAATCTCCCATCAGCCGCTGCCAAACCCCCCCTGCCCTTGGCAGCCAGGAGGCACTGAACACCAGGGGCTACAATTACCCGGTAGCGATAGGAAAAGAAAAAGCTTAAAAAGCATAAAAGCCAAAAGGGGGACAGAGAGTAAAAGGGGGAGGTAGAGCAACGCACCGCTTCAGAACACCAGGACTAGTCTGGAAACATGTGCCGCTGATCTACCCCCCTCCCACTTCCTTGCGCCGGCAGTGAGTAAAGGGGAAGGGGGAACAGGGGGGTGCCCTTTCATCAGGACATCAAAGCTAGCCTGCAATGAGAGGGGGGCCACCCTGCCCACCTACTCCCCATGGCCACGACAGGGCGATAGGAAAACAGCTTGCCAAGCGGGCAAAGAAGAAGGGGAGGGAAAAGGAGGGCCGGCGAGTGGAGCCAGCCAACCAGAGTGGCAGGAAGGGGCAGATGGAAGGGCGAGAGGATAGATAGGACTGCCAGGCCGGCTAACAGGCTTTGGCCGTCAGATTCTGTCACTTGATACATCCCGGCTTGCAGATGTCTTCTTTTTCTCACCATCTTGCCTGCTATGTGTGCACTCAGAGCGTTTCATACTCCACCCCATTGCTTAGGCTAGGCGACCGATTACAGCCTGTCTATTGCGCCTCAAAAAACCCCCAACCCTGTTGGTAGCATTCCACTAATTCCCTGCCCCCCCATCAACCCTAGACGGAGTGAGTGGAATGTAAACCAGGTAGGAGGCCGGGACACATCCAAAGGGCGGCAAAGAAAGAAAAAGAGGCCCTTGAGTCACTGAGTCACTGGGCAGCAAAAAACTAAAACAAAGTGCCAATAGGGCGAGGAGAAGTACATCAAAAAAGAAGAGCACTATAAGAGAGGCCCGCAGGCAAGAGGGAGCGAAAAAGGGGGCAGTTGAGGCAGGGGCGAGGCGGGGGCGAGAAGTAGGAGGGGGAGAGGACTAGAAGGTGGAGTCAAAGACAACGATGCACTCATCGTCCTCCTCTTCTGGGAGAGAGGGAGAATGGGTGGGGGGAGGCTCCGGGGGCGACGTGGTTGAGGAAGAGGCTGTAATTGCGGCGGAAGGCCTCGTCCTCCTCGGTGGTGCGCCAGAGACGCTCCTCCTCCTCATCCATCCACCCTCCGTCCACGGACTCTTTGATGGAGCGGTCCCAGTCCATCTCCTCGTTCAGCAACGCCTCTTCTTCCTCCTGTTTGGACGGGCGCCATTTTTATGTATGGATGGTCAAGGTGATGAACTCTGCGTGGTTTGCTTGATTTCGTTAAGAAATGGGAGAGCTAGGGCAGTATGGATGAAAAGGGACGATTTTGATGCTTTCGATTGATATGCAATTGTGTACTTATGGCTTCAAATATGATAAGAATGGCTCAGTTTGGTCCAGAAATGGGATAATTTTACACAAAACCAACATGAAGAGATTTCAATTGAGCCTAGTTTTGCTAAAATAAGTTAAGAATTGGCAATTTCTAAAACATCGGAGACTTGGGTGATCGAGGACATGCAAACAAAACTCGGAGTCCGAAGATGGTGAGTTGCGGAGTGATATCGTCCCCAAAGATGCGATTTCGACGTCTCCAAGAAACTATGTCAGATTGACCCCTTTCAAGGAGACAGAGCAGATGATTGATGATGCAGCAGCAGAGAGAGCGGCCAGGGCCCGGCCGCCACTCTATCCACCGATTAGTTGATAAGCTGCGGATCTCATAATATATTGCTTTCCATGATTATAGCCATTGCATTGCGCTGTGGAGGAAGCCGTCAGTGGGGCTGCAGGGAGACCAGCCTATAGGCTGAAGAGAGCAAAAGACTTGGCAGAGAATTCGATGTTGCTCTAGCAGCGGCCATTGGCAGGCCTGATCTGCATGTAAATGGTGTTCGAAAATCTCCAAGAATTCGATCTCGCTCCAGAAAAGAAACAAGCGGCTGCAACTCCTTGTATTGATGTGTTGTTATTAGGGGCCAGTCCCAGGTCCGGAAAAAGAGCGTGGCCCGCCAGAGAAGAGGTCCCTGGAGTTTGCGATGAGCCGTGGCAAGGAGCCCGCCTAAAAAGGCCCTCCAGAGTCAGATTGCCGCCTGGAGGGGCCATAAATTTAGGCTGTTGCAGTGCGCCGGCTTTTCACGCCCTGTTGCGTTTGCCCTTTTATGGGGGGCAGGGCCATTACGAGTAATGGAAGAGAAGGGATGGCGCGAAGAAGAGGAGGAGTTGGCAGAGAGGAGGTGCAGGATTACTGGTATCCATAACAAGGAGGCCCCTTGGCCGGGGGGATGGGAAGAGAGGGGATGTGGCAATGTGTTTTGGTGAGGAGGGCGCTGAGCACACTGGAGGCAGTGCTTGAGTGGAGGGTGTAGGCCCCCCTCCTGCACTGTGACTGCCCGCTTAGACACGCCCCCCCCAAAGACCCCTCTGCCCCCAGATGCCCCAAGCGGAGGCACACACTCAGATTGCCCCACTCGGTTCACTTTGAATCACCAGTCCCTCCAAGAGCCCTTCCCCCCTTAGACTTTTTAGGCCCCCTCCTCTCCATCTAGCCTTTTGTTGTTTGGAAGTAGAGTGACTGTTCACCTGTAGGATGGAGCGTCCGACACGGAAAGCAAAGGCAGAAGCCACAAGAAAGACATGCACACTAGAAGAGCAGGGCTTGGTTGGGCGGAAAGGCAGTGCCAAGTACCCCGCCAAAGCCAATAGATCGTCTGCCAGCTCTAAGCCCCCTCACCGCAGTGTGAGTGCGGGGCGGCTGGACCAGGCTGTTCAGGACCCCGGGCAACCGGGGCCCAGCAGTTTGGCCAGTGAACAGAGCAGGAGGAGTATGGGTGAATTGCGTAAGATGACGCTCCCCTCTCCCCAGGAGGCAGAACAGATGTTGAGGAACCTCCTCAGAGGAGGCGCCTCTGCAAGCCCTCAAGGTAGGGTGCATAGATTGAGTTTGTCAGGGCCTGTGGAGGCAGAGACCAGTTCGCCCCTTGCCCCCTATGGCATAGCGTCGCCTACAGGCACCCGAGTGCTAGGCCGAGTTTATGATAAGCTCAAGTTGAAGAAGAGGAGGTCTAGAAGCGCAGGAGGTCCCAGCACAGAGTCAGAAGGGCCCGTAGTGTCCTCTGCAGCAGAGAGTGAAGGGTTTTCGGAGAGAATAGGATGGGAAAGAGAGGGAGTTGAAAGGGTGGAGGAGCAAAGCAGCATCAAGACGGAGGATGACGAGCAATACCTGTTGGCTGTGGCCTCGCTTCCTTCCAGAGATGAAAGTGGAGAGGAATCGGAATGGAATGAACAGGAGAGAGAAGTGAATCGGGTGCTAAGGGGCTTAGTGGATCAGCTTCCACCATTGGCGGGACAAAGAGGCAGTTTGAATGAGGAGGATGCGAATGAGGAGAGAGATGGGGATGGAGAAGGGAGGACTGGAGTGGAGGAAGAAGCAGCCGCAACCCTCCTATCCCTCACCCCAGTACCAGACCCGGCAGGGACAAATGCGCGTTTGGCCAGCCCACCACCGGCCAGCCCCACCGATGCCCTTACCTACACACCCTCCACCCAGCCAGGAGGCACTGCTTCCATCTCACAGACCACTTTTACCTCTACCCCCATGCCTAGGAGCGGACAGCTTTTTGGAAGTGGAGGTTTGGAGAGTGACGTGAGCAGTGTCAGTTTGAATGAGAGCCAGGAGTCGTTGCCCTATGTGGATGCCAGAGACGGGAACTTGCTGTTTCCCACCTCCGCTCTATCGCCAGTAGCTGAAGTGGCGTCACCTGATCCTTCATCCAATTCGGCCAACACAGCTATTCACTGCTTGCCCAGGAGCTCTTTGCCCACCAATAGATCCACTTCCATGAGCCCAAACTTTGTGAGCGGCCACGCCCTGGAAGGCTCCAACAGTCCGCGAACTTTCCTTTCAGCTCTTGGCCTTCACCAGGAAGATGTGGTGGAGCATTCATCCAGGGATGGAGGCTGTGGAACGCAGACGCCTTCATTGAGCCTCTACAATCAGAGGGCCATGCTGGAAACAGAGGCTTTACAGATGAGATTGAGTTTCATGCAAGGCCAGAATGAGGGCGGCCTGGCTGATATGGATTTGGTGAGCAGTGGAGGAGAGGAGGAGAGCCATGTGAGCCTGTTTGAGATGACAGCAGCAGAGCTCTTTAAGGAGCAAAGAGAAGCAGATGAGGAGAGAAGGAGGAATGCAGAGTTGTTGGAGAAGAGGCATCAAGAGAGGATGGCCCAGATGCGACAGATTGAGCGGGAGCAGAGACTGGGACAGTTGGACGCCAGGGCGTGGGGCGCATCGTTCAATGCGCCGCCCCGAACGCCACTCAGAGATCGATAACCCATTGCCCCTCCCATAACTTTTTCAGCCTCCCCTTCAAACCCCCTTCCTCTTACCCCATTTAGATTCCAATCCATTCCTCCCTCCGTTCTGCGTGCCTCGCCTCTTTCAACTAATTATGCCCACTGTTCCAGGCTTTCAGAGGCTGAAAGAGAAGCTGCTGGACAGAGCACAGATCACTGTCCTACAGAGGAGGACTCGGGAGGAGCAGCCATGGAGGCAGCCATGACAGCTTTCATGGAAGAGATGACGAAGAAGATAAGTGACCTGCAGGCTGGCCTGCAAGCAGTCTGGGACACGCAGCAGGCTCAGCAGAGTGCGTCAGAGGCGGCCTCAGAGGCCAGCCAGAGACTGGATGAGAGAGAGACGATACAAGGTGGTTTGTCCACCAACAGCCAACAGCCCCCTGCGAACCCGACGAATGCAGATCCGCTGGGCAGCTCCAGACTGGCGCAGGAAGAGGAGAGACGCGATGGAGGGCAGTAGAACAACAAGCCTCCTCCCGATCGCCGCACCAGCGGAGCTGGCCGCGGTGGCGGAGGTGGAGGCGGCGGAGACGACGAACCTCCAGACAACAATCCTGGACGTGGAGGCGCAGGTAATGGCCGAGGGGCAGGAGTTCCAGGCCATGGAAGTTTAGATGGAGTGAGAGGGAGAAGGAAGAGAGCGAGTGAGGGGGACGATGAGGCACCCGCACCCAGGGGGCGAGTCTATGAATCCCCAGAGAGATGTAGATGCCGTCAGTGTGCCTATCCAAACAGATACCCCAAACCCAATTTCAAGCCTCTGGACTTTACTTTGGGGGTTAAGTCTAGGCCAGATCAGAGATTGACAGGGTTGGAGGAATCGGTAGAGAGCTTTTTCAACAGATTTGATAAGGTGATGGATGTCTGTCACGTCTATTGCCCCCAAACAAAGGCCCTCATCATTGAGTCAAAATTGCACTCTGAGGCTAGACGCTTCTACTCCACCCTGCCAAATGAGGTCAAGATGAATTATGATCTGCTGAAAGAGGCAATGCTGTCGCACTTTGACAAACCCAGCTTCAGGCGAATAAAGCATGCTTCCTTTGAAGCTATCCAAATGAAGCCCAATGAGACGGTGAGAGAGTTGGCAGTGCGCCTCCATGAGGCAGCGTCCTTGATTTGGCCTGATAGCCCTGAGACAGAGTACGATTTGCAACTGCAGCAAAGATTCATTCAGTGTCTTCCCGGTGACATCCGCAAGCTGCTAAAGATGCAAGTCCCAGATTCATTCCAAAGGACTCTGGCGATTGCAGAGGGCCTGCTTCAGCAGAGCAAGGAGGACGGCGCCCTCTTGCCCTACGCCACCAACACCGTCAACGTAGGAGACCAGCGCTCAGCCCGACCACAGCAGGTACCCTCAACCTCCGCCCAGCCGCTGAAGCAGAACAGCAGCGGCCAGCAACAGCAACAACAGCAACAACAGAATTCCGCCGAACCGTCCAATTCTCAAAATGGAGGGAACTACAACCAAAACCAAGGTAACTCCTACAGAGGCCGTGGTGGAGGAAACGGCAATAGAGGTGCTGGCCAGTCTGGAGGCCAAGGCGGACAACGACAGATTCAATGCTTCAACAGCGGCAGTTCCGATCACGTGGTGAGAGATTGCCCTGAATGCTGCCTGACCTGCGGCCAAGGCGGACACACGGAAGAGACCTGCAGACAAAGGTGCTATCACTGCTCTCAGGATGGGCACAGCATGCTCATGTGCAAGGACTACCATGCGATGAAGGCAGCAAAGAGGGCGGGAGAACGAAATCCTTCGTCCTCCATGAAAGTCACCACCCTTCACCCCATGCTTCCAAGGCCAATGCCAGCCTCACCCAATCCAGACCCCGGTTACACTGTTCATTCTGGAAAGCCGCCTGGATGCGCTATGATGATGGAGCTGGTGACGGGGAAGGAGATCGAGGTCAACCGCCTCAACGCGGACGGCAGCGTCACACCAATCCTACCCCGCTACCTGGATGGAGAAGAAGTGGCTTCAGTCACCTACAACACCTACACCTACGGCAACCTCTGGATAGATTTGATTCCGGTAACAAAGCGGATGCAGTTGCCGAAGCCAAAGATATCCCCACGGCCAGTATGCTACACTCCTGCAAGTGCGAGGAGGTGCTTATCCCCACGGACGTCATGATCCAGTACTACTCTCCCTTCAAAGAGCCAGAGATATGCGATGCCTGCGCGGAGGGAATGGATTTGATTTGGGTTGGCACAAGCCATGTGCAATGCGCAGAGGAAGATTGTTGGAAGTCTTACTGTGCCAGGGAATACTTCAAGCGAAAGGCTTTGAGCTCTGCATTGCCAGCCTACTTTCGCAACACGATGAAGAGATCTCAGCGATATAAGTTGATTTGCCAGGCCTGGGACCAGCGATCGCTCCAACTGCAGCGAGCGGAAGAAGAAGCGGTGAAGCGGGCGAGCGTGAGTCCGCCGCCTGGCCACCAGCACTCCAAGCGCCACAAGCCTTCATCAGAGGAAGATGTGGTAGATGCAGATCTGCTGCCTGACAGAGTGAGTGAGAAAGAAGGTGATGGTCCACAGGAGGCTGAAGACAGCGGCGAGTCGCAGGAGGCCAGAGAAAGCGATGCCCACACTGACCCTTTCTCCGCCGATGAGGCTTTGCTGGACCAACAAGACAAAGGCCAGCCAGCAAGCGCCAGCTCCTCCGGTTCAGAAGAGCTGGTGACTGTTCCAACGACTCCGGAGAAAGAGGCGATGTCGGAGAAGCAGCAGCCGGAGCCCAACTTGGTGAAGCCCATGGAGGAGACAGATGACCTCCTCCCTACAACCATCGCAGACGCCACCAAAGACTCGGTGAAGCCGGCAACGGAGACGGAGGAGTTGAAGCTGCCTACACCCAACGCCGAGATCACAGCGGAGAAAGCGGCTGAGAGGCAGTCCAAGGAGCTGACTCCAGAAGCCTACGTGACAGCTGAAGAGGCGGAATCCAAGACGGAGGACAAGGCCAACCATCCGCTCCAGCACAAGGACCAGGAAAATACCCCGCCGATGGTGGCTGCTGAGACGGAAGTGGCTTCAGTCGCCGCGGAGGCAAAGAAGAGCGCCGTGGAAGCAGACCACGCAACGGAGGAGGCCGTCCTACCTGACGCAGAGGGGAATGTCCAGGACACGCCTGTCCAGGACGCTGCACCGGCCGCGGATGCCCTACCTGACCCTGAGCCAGCAGCAGAAGAGGAAGAGATGACGATGCTGAAGGAGACAGAGCCGATGCTGCTGGAAGCCATGGAGCAGGATCCAGCCAGCTCTCCTCAGACCCAGATGGAAATCGAGCCAAAGACGCCTCCCACAGATACGATGAAGGAGAAGTCGGTAGATCTGCCGGCAGAGTCAGATGAGATGGACGTGGTGTTGGAAGTGGATCCGCTGGAGGCCGTGGAGAAGACGCCCACGTCAGAGCCTGAAGAAAAGGCAGACGACGTCAAGGCCTCAGAAAGCCAGCCTGAAGCGGCGCCGCTGGCTCCCATAGCGGGACGCAAGATCCAGCTGCTGATTGAGGCAAGCGGTCCAGTAAAAGAGAAAATCCTGCGACAGTTCAAGGCCTCGCTGGACTTCGTGGAGGCCTACCAACCAGACAACCCAGAGGAGGAGATCCTCAAGGAGCAAATCCAGACCGCCACAACCCGATACAGAACACAGATCACCTGGGACACCAAACCCCTCATCCCCAACTCCGTCTACACCATCAGCAGACGGTCGGAGAACCTCAAGCTCCTCCTGCATGCACAGCACCTGGTAGCGGACGCCGTCTACGGGCCACTCAAGAACCAGTTTGCCGTCCCACTCATGGAGGCTTACTTCCAGTCCAAGATTGCTGCCCAAAAAGAGTTCCTGAACTACGCCACGGAGAAGGAGCGGCTGGACTGGCACTACCGCCACAAGCTCTTCCCTAAGGACACCGCCGAGCCTTGGATCCACCAGCTCCTGGAGTCCATCCGCAGCTATGCTCAGCTTGACTCCGCAGTACAGGCAGACGTGCGCACCTACTTGGGCTTCTGGCTGGTGATGGCGCACAACACAGCTATGGCTGTCATCTTCGCCTTCAGCCTGCAGCACCCGGACGCCTTGGAGCCCATCGTTGAAGTCCTGAAACAGCTGAGAGGTGGCTTCCACAAGACGGCGATGGGCGCGGGACACGCCGCCCTCCTCAACCTCATCAAGGAAGGCTCTCCGCCGCTCCCGTCCGCCAATCCAAACAACCGCGAGCGCTTCCTCAGCTGACAGCGCAAGCACAAACACACTTTCGAGCTCCTCCTACAACTCTACACCAGCTGCAGCATCACCGACTACCCGCCGCTGCTCAGCACGGGCTTCCTGCTGGAAGAGGTGAAGATCATGCATCCCAGAGTGCTGGGAGACTGGCGGGAGCAGGTTCTGGCAACCCTGTCCCACAACACAGACCAGTACATTGCCGTGAAAGCACATTTGGAAGAAGAAGAGGCGCTGAGGAAGAAGCAGAAAGAGTTGATGTCCTCAGACAAAGCTGACAAGCAGCCGTGGCAAGAAGTGAAGCCGAAGGAGCCTAAGCCAAAGCAAGGCCCGCCGAAGAAGGTCCTGGCATCGCTCATCCGCACTGTGGGCCCTGAAGGACGGACTGTCATCCTGGGACGTCGCGTGGACCAGCACAAAGACCAAGAGAAGCCCTAAAACACCCCTCAAGAACCAAAGAAGCCTTCAGAGATGTCGATAGATGAGAAGGAAAAGGAACTGGTGAAGGAGAAAGAGAAGCTGTTGGCAGGAGAAAAAGCGGTGGAGACGGCAGTGGAAAGCGTCGGTGAGGTTCAGGAGGTGAACAGCGACAACCAGCAAGATCGCCAACCACGCCACTCCAGCCCACACACCCACTCAGATGACCAGGCCCAAAAGAAGAAGCATTGGCCTCGCAAATCCCGATCGGCAGGCAACAGGAGCCGAGAGCGGGCCCGCAGCACCCACACAGACAAGGAAGGTCGCAGTGAAGGTGGGATGAGCCCCAGAAACAGAGGAAGCAGGAGCCGAGGAGAAGACCGAAAGCCCTCATCGCGAGACCGTGGCAGCCGAGGAGGCAGTCGAGGCAGCAGTTGTGGAAGCAGCCGAACCAACAGAAGCAGAGGAGGAGGAGCGTCCAGCAAGAATCGATCATCCGCCCATGCAGAAGAAGTGAAGCAGCATGTAGAGGAGGAGAGAGCAGGCCAGCGTTACACTTACAGCTGCCCCAAGAACCAACGCTACATCGCCTCAGAAGAGCTCCAGAGGTTCCTCTGCAAGAGTGGCCTAGGCAAGTACATCAACTTTGATCGACGGCCCTCCTACCTGCAGGCACCGATAGGCGAGCACTGGCAGTACTCGGTGTACCCTAGGGACTTCATCTACACCTCGCTCATCCTAGGGAAAGAGTACGGCTGCGTGAGCTTCGACAGCTGCAACGTCTACCTGGTGGACTGGAGCGAAGTGGACTGGCCGGACTTCCTGAGCGGCATCGTCAAGCTGGTAGAGGAGATCATGCAGCCCAGAGGCCCCAGCCGCACCGTGGAGCACCGGCGAGTCCTCATCCAGTTCCCTCGTCACCTCCTCTACACCCACCCCATTCCTGGCAAGAGGCTGGCACTGGACTTCATCGAGCTCATGGATCGCCTAATCCAAGACCACCCAAAGATACAGATCGGATGCCTTTCACCTCCACCCTACCCCACGGACTACTCCGGCACAGTCTGTGCCCACCTACGCTGCAACGGGCTCTGCGGCCAGGGCCTCAACTTCCACCAGGATCACTTCCAGGTCCTCGGCACCATCCAACGCTACATCGCCAAGCAGTTCAGAGACCAGAGTCAAGAAGCCTACCAAAAGATGCACAAGGAGAATGAAGGCAAGCGAGAGCAGGACCAGAGAAGGGTGAATCCGAAGGACTACAACTGGTCGCCAGGGCAAGAAGAGCCAGCTTTCTATTTCCCCAGCTTCCGCCGACGGCTGTCTGAGTGAGACTCCGAAGAGCTTTCATTGGCAGGCTACTTCATCTATGCCCTGAACGTCCTGGAGAATCACTTCCTCCACAGCCGACTCTACCTCAATGACTACATTCAGATGAACGTGGGGATTGGAGCAGTGCCGAGGCTGCCCTGCAGCTATACTCCAGTCCGAGCCAAGCTAAGCGCCAGCTTCATCGAGTGGGCATGGGAAACCATCGAACGCCAGCTCACCTTACGCTACCGCAACTACTTCACCAATCGTCGGAAGAATGTGGTCAACTACAGACACCTGGAGGAGTTCAGGCAGCAAGCCATCTCCTTCGTGCCCACTCACTTGGTCCAGGACATCAATGAAGGCCTGCCCCGAGTGCCAGAGGTGGCGGAAGAAGACCTGCCTCTCATGCCTGCCCTGGAAGGGGAAGAGGAGGATAGCCAGAGAGACGAGATAGAAGAGGCGATGCCCGAGGATGAGCAGTGCTACAGAGGCCCCGACGTTGTCCTGGACGAGCCGATTGTGGGGGACTGGGCAGCCCTCCAGGAACAAGCCACTCAAGCAGCAATGCGACAAGATGGCGTGGAAGCGGAGGAGCCATTGGAGGCGATGGAGCCTTCGGAGGATGTTTCCGTGGCCGCCACCATAGAAGTCGATGCTACAGAGGCGATGGAAGAAGAAGAGGTAGTCCCAACCAACCCAAACCGGGTGGTCATGGAACCTCGATTGAAGGAAGAGGAGATGCTGCTCCTGCCGGAGACAGAGCTTTGCAAGATCCTGGAGCGCAAGGAGGAGGCCCATCGCAAACAACTTTGCCTAAAGAAGGAGATGGAGGAAGAAAAGGAGCGCAAGAGGAAGGAGGCGGAAGAAGAGGAGAAGCGGAAGGAGGAGCTGCAACAGCGCAAAACGGCTTAGGCCCTCATCGCCAAGATCAAGGCCATCCGCGCCGCTGACCCGGTCCCAGGTACCCAACCTGCTGACAACCCTGACCTCTTACAAGCAAGCAGAATGGTTTCTTCGACCACATACAGTTTGCTTCTGTTCATGGCCATTTTCTTTTCATGGCTTTCAACAGCCCACGCAAGGCCCATCCCCATAGTTTTGGGAAGCAATGAAACGATTCATCAGAGATTGCCCAGATCTTCAAATCTACTAGATCCAGTGCACCGCACTCCTGCCCTTATCACGCTAGGTGTAGTGCTATTTTGCCTGCTCATAGCCTGTTTGGGCTTCCACTTGATGTGCTTAAAAGCCTGCTACAAGTGGAAATGCGTTTGTGAGCCTCGCCAGCATCCAAACTGGCTACTTACAGCCTGCCTCTTCCCTTACTATGGGGCCCTGCACCTCCTTTGCATAGGATACGATGTGATAGAGCCATGCTGCTGCTTTGGCGTAGAGTGTTGCTGCGCCTCTTGCATCTACGTTCATGATAGCCTATCACCTGAAGAAACCGATCAGCAGGAAAGGGAGAGAGACGATGATTTGCCAACTGGCCTAGATGAGGAGACGCAATTAGGCATGGCTAGTGAGGTGCGAGTAGGCACGGCTAGTGAGGTGAGAGTAGGCACAGCTATTCCTGCTCAGTCATCCACCCCAAGGCGCAGCTCAGCTCATACACCTGCCGCCAGATTCCGCTCTGCTACAAATTCAGTCCATTTCGCCGGAGTAGAGACAGGAGATGACGACACTCCCCCGTATATGACTGAGGATATGAGCCAGGTGGAGTCCCAGTTGGAAAGGATCGTCCAGCGGATAGAGAGCAATAGAGCTTCAGAGAATAGATTAGCCGATAGCGATTCCCAGCAGTCAGCTGTGGACATGGAGTTAACCTTAGGGCAGCTGGAGGAGAGAACGGAACATGTGGACTGGGCTGTACACAGGTTGGAGAATAGAGAGGAGATTGTGAGGGATCTCAGGGTATCGCAGGAAGAGGAGCCACATGTTCTGACCTACCGCCCACTTCCCACGTCTCCAATCCATTCATCCTACTACATCACATGCTCCGCTTCAGAGCATCAAAGAGAGAATAGATATTGGGCCCGAACGTATCTTATGTGCCTGCCAGCTCAGGTCCCTGCAGGATTGGAGCCAGGCCACGTTCAGTCCAAGTTTCTAGTGGACACTGGCAGCCAGATAACTCTGATATCTCGAGTGGTGTTTGCGCAGATAGATCCTCAGCCGCAAGTGCTTAGATACAATGTCTCACTCTCAGGAGTAGGAGGAGATGTCTACACCACAACGGAGGTCAGCTTATGTGTCATGTTCAATGGCTATCAGAAGTCTCTCAAGGCTAAATTGTTGCCGGCAGAAGACAAAGATCCGATTAAGGGTATCCTTGGGATGGACTTCTTTCAACCCCAAGAGGGAGAGGACGATTCAAATCCTCCTCCCATGCTAATTCTAGATGGGAAGAATGGCACTATGACATTTGGAACGGAGGTCATAAGAGCAGGGCCACCCCTTCCACCGTTGCCGCTAGTACCTGAAGCAGTTCCTGTGCGGGACACAGCTTTGATATCTGCCAGTCCAGAATCACCATCAGACGTGGAGTTGGAAGATGTGAAGGAGGAGAGAAAGGTGAGATTTGATGTCCCTCCCGAAAACGAAAAGGGCAAGGTTGTCAAGGAGTCAGAGACAGAGGCAGATGAAGGAGGAGTAGGTGCAGATGACAACAGTTCTTCACCTGTACCAAGCCAAGACGGCGGAGATTCTGGCATTTCTCTCCCTGAGGTATTCCTCCTTCAAGAAACCATACTGGAGCCTTATTCGCTGTCCGTATGGAGAGTAGGCTGTGCAGAAATGGCCGGAAAGATATCGGTGATAGATGATGCAGTGCAAGAGTCCAACTATGTTGCGCGAGAGACAGTGCCGTATGGAGACTATCGGTTGCCTGAAGGAGAAGAGGAGTGGTTGGAGGATAAAGTCTTCCTTCCCCTGTCGGTTGCGCGATTTGCTCATAATGGGCAGGCTTGTTTGGCTCTAGTTAACAACACCCCCAACAGACAGATTTTTCCATTGGGAACAGTGATTGGAACAGCGGAATCGGCCTCAGACTGCCCATTCATCTCTCTCAACAAAGACCTCATTCTTGAGGCACCTTCTCAGGTGGCCTATGCAGTGGAGTGTGAAGAGTCCAGGCCCGACGGGAAGTGTAGAGACCCAGATTGCCACCTGCATGAGCTAGATTTGTCTCACCTCACTAAGAGAGAGAGGGCAGAGGTGCAGGAGTTGGTCTGCTCTTTCAAGGATATATTCAGTCGAAGTAAGAAGGATGTGGGGATGTGTGATTGGTTTTGCTTTCGCCTCTCCTCATACCTCAAGAACATTCCCTGCCGAATCCAGACTTTCTCAGATCTGGAAACGACAATTCTCCGACAGAAAATAGATGAGTTGGAAGAACAGGGTGTAGTGGCAAAGAAGCTAAGCAGTTACACTAGCAAGGTAGTTTTGGTGCCTAAACGGACCAAGCCAGATGAGGACCTCACTCACCCTGACAATTGGCGGTTCTGTCTGAACCTCATCCCAGTCAACTCCAGCTTGAAGCCCTCAGAGTACCAGAATTGGAATGCGATGAAGATAAAAGATGCGATTGAGTTGTTGGCTGGCTCAGAGTACATCACCATACTTGACGCATGCAATGCGTTCTTTTTGCTGCAGCTAGAGGATGATAGTCAGGATTTAGCTGGATTCAGGGCATTGGGACAGTCCTACGTTTTCCAGCGAGTTCCGCAAGGATTGAAGTATGCTAGCCACTTCTGGCAGTATGCTATAGATACGATTTTGGCAGAGTACTTGCACCGCTTTGTTCTTTCCTATGCTGACGACATGGCCGTTTTCACCAAAGGCCAGGAGCACGTTGTCTCTTCATTCTCGCTTCACCTGCAACACCTTCGATTGGTTTTGCAAAGGCTCAGAGAGGCAGGGATACGGATTTCAGCAGCTAAGGCTCAGCTTTGCAAGAAGTCGGTGAAGTGGCTGGGCTTTGAAGTGAGTGGAAAAGAAGGAGTGAAGCCTGATTCGGACCGTACGTCGGTATTGGCAGCTACTCCAACGCCAGAGAGTGCCCGTTCATTGAAGTCGTTTCTGGGTGCCATACAATATTGGATGTCTCACTTCCCTAAGTACTATCACGTCACATCGCCCCTGTATGAGCTACTGAAGAAAGATACGGAGTGGCAGTGGGGCGAAGCAGAGCAGAGGGCATTTGCGGAGGCGAAAGAGTTGTTGTCCCAGGCAGCCTTGCTGGCCTTTCCCAGAAGCGATGCTCAGTTCATTCTCCGCTGCGATGCCAGTTATGAGGCCATGGGGTGCATGGTGACTCAATCTCAGCCAGATGGGACAGAAGTGCCGCTTTCCTTTGCGGCCCATAGATTCACTTTGCCAGAAAGACGTATGTCGGTGTTTGAGAAAGAGTGTTACGCTATTCATTTTGGTGTCACTCACCACAGAAAGTGGTTCCTTTATCCGACAGTCCAACCGATTCTGGTCTTTACTGACCATAAGAGCCATGAGCATCTCCATACCTGTCGATTGCCTAGTCCCAGGGTAGCCAGATGGAGGTCTAAATTAAGTGCTTACTCCCTTCTCATCAAATATGTGAAGGGGGATTCAGATGCACATAAACTTCCTGACTACTTGTCTAGGATGTGGAGCGATCCTCACCCAGGACGGAAGTTGAGAGAGGAAATGTCGGAAAGAAGGGATGTGGAGACGAAGGATTTGGAGGATCAGGGAATTCATCCACTCACCACGCCTCATCATGAGCCCATTTACACAACCTTCACTTTGGCTTTGGTCCCTGAGCGGTTTGCGCCAGATACACCCTTCTCCATCCTCCCAGCCAGGCTGGTGAATCGAAGGGTAAGAGGAGGAAGAGATGTGACTTATCCGAGGCAAGCTCCACCTACTACTATGCCTCCATTGCGGGAGGAAGCGGAATTGCAGCAGGCCGAATCGGCTGAGCCTCAGCCTAGGGCCACCGTAGGGACAGCTGATGCAGCTGTCCAGACTGAGGATGTGATAGGTCAACTTACTCGTTTCATCCAACGCGAGGATCCCTGGATAGCTCGAAAGATGCACTTATTTGAGAAAGGAAGTGTCCAGGATAGGGAGAAGTTGGAAAAGAATGGATTGAGTCTGAGAGAGGATGGAGTGTTGATGAAGCAGTTGGATTTGAAAGCAGTTCCAGTCTGTCCTTCTTCCCTCCAGACAAAGATGTTGATGGAGGCACATGATTCCCACCTGGGCGGAATGCATCAATCATCGGATAAGATGTACACGCAACTTTTGCTCATCACTTATTGGTTTGGGATGGGAACAGATATCGCTGAGTACTGCAAGTACTGCGCCCTTTGTGCTGGCACTAAGAATGCCAATTGCTTGACCACTCCACTGCTCCATCCATTGCCTTGGCCGGAACGAAATTGGGAGCACATTCAAGTGGACATTTTGGGTCCGTACGAGCGGACGGAGGATGGTCATATTGCGACTTTGCTGATCATAGATAAGCGCTCAAAGTTTGCCTTCACCACCTACTTGTCCAAATTGGACGCCAATCATGTGGCCAGAAAGCTGTTAGATTTCGCAGTGGCTATATTTGGAGTGCCCAAGGTGATAGGAGCAGATGCGGGCAGCGTTTTCACCTCCAAGCTTTTCCGTTCCATGATGGAGCAGATTGGAGCAGAGGTTTACCCCTGCAGCGCCCAAAATCAGAAGGCAAATGGAGGATGTGAGGCAGTGGCAAAGAAATTGATTACCCTGCAGCGGGTGAAGCACATCATTGCGGAGGTGCTTAGGGATGCTAGCGGCATGGATCGCTCAGATTGGATAGCGCCCAACCGATTCATCAACCTGGCCTTGATGCCCTACAGGGCTGCAGGTCATAGATCAATAGGGGTTTTGCCGTACTATGCGATGTTCAAGACCGACATGAGAATGCCGTCGGAGGCCATTTTGGAAGCTTCAATGAGCTATTCCGAGGCTGACACTTCCCAGCGACAGATGGTCGAAAGATTGGTTAAGGCGGAAGAGTGGATGAGAGAAGAGGCGCGAAAGTCGGAGTTGGAGATAGCAAATAAGTGGACAAACCGATAGAGATGATGGAGGGTGCTATGGTTAGGAAGAAGCGTGAAGGCAGCCACATTCACAAAACTGATCCGTTGACATGGGACGGCCCATTCTGCATCATTCGCTTGGACAATCTCAACCATGCCATCCTCTGATACATTCTCACGCCCGATTTGCCCAACTTCCAGGCCCACCTTTCCAAATTGAAGATTACGCATGAGCTCATTCCTCTGCCCTGGAACCCAGGAAGTAAGATTAGATGGTGGGAAAGTGAGCAGAAGCAGGGTACGGATCTTCGTCGATAGGATAGGCTTTGCAAACAAATTGCTCAGCAAAACGCCCTTTACTACAGCTTCTACCTCAGATATTTCCGAAAGGCGCCTGTCAACCATTGGGACACCATTGTGGCAAGAGCGAAGGAGCTGGCTGATAAGCAGGGCTGAGTCCATAGATGCGTTTTCATTGCTCACAAAGATTCATTTAAGTAGAGCTCATAGCATTGAAAGATGAAGTTCAATAGATAAAGATTGTAAAAAAGTGAAATTCACAGGTCCAGTTGACGAGAGTCAGAAGGAGAAGTGAGCTCAGCTCTGTAAGAAGGCCAACATCATTTCACTTTTGAAAAGATTTGATTTCATGTTCTAATCCCTACATTGATGCTATGCACTTATTTTGTAAACTTGGTGCTCAATTATTCATCCAAAAGTGGTCCATTTACGCTAAAAGTTGAATTTAGTCTGGCTTATTGTGTAAAACGACTGCTCCCACTTTATCCCATGACAAAGCGACCCATCACATTTTTCCCATTTCCAAATATGATGTTACATTTAGCCTAAACTTGCGCCTCACTTATTCCAAGAGATTCGGTTCCAAGATAGCTCAATATGATACTTTGCTGCCTGTTCATTGTAAATTTGCTCGTCCTGAATTCAACTGCCATAGATTCGTTTAAGAAATTGTCAACCTGCCCATTTTTTACAGTGAGGTGGAGGTAGGCATGTTCGGACAGGTGCCATTTTTCTGTATGGATGGTCAAGGTGATGAACTCTGCGCGGTTTGCTTGATTTCGTTAAGAAATGGGAGAGCTAGGGCAGTATGGATGAAAAGGGACGATTTTGATGCTTTCGATTGATATGCAATTGTGTACCTATGGCTTCAAATATGATAAGAATGGCTCAGTTTGGTCCAGAAATGGGATAATTTTACACAAAACCAACATGAAGAGATTTCGATTGAGCCTAGTTTTGCTAAAATAAGTTAAGAATTGGCAATTTCTAAAACATCGGAGACTTGGGTGATCGAGGACATGCAAACAAAACTCAGAGTCCGAAGACTCCTCCTCATCTTCGTCTACACCCAGACCGCATAGAGGGGGATAGATAGAAAGAGTGGGAGAAGAAAAAGCCAACCGGAGTTGCCGATGACGATGAAGGGCGGAGGGGACGTCGGCAGGGTCGGCTCGTCAGGGACAGCCTGGGCAAAGGGGACGGGCAGGGCGTTGATGACGGGCCCTCCTCCCCCGGCCTCCAGGCCCCGTCCGTTTTCCTCCATCTCCTTATCAGCCACCCCAATCAGCCTAAGGGCAAGAGCAGGAGAGGGACAGGGGTACCTCGGCGGCGAGCTGTTGATGGGCGTCAGCGGGCTGGATGACGACGGGGATGGTCTGGACGCCAACGGCAAGCCCACCTCCCCCGGCCCCGGGGCCCCGCCCTCCCTCTCCTTCCTACCAACCAACCCCCTCCCAGTCAACTCAAAGGAAGGCGAAAGAGAGGCAGGGGAACCTCAGTGGTGAGCTGCTGTTGGGCGTTGTGGAGGCCATAGAGACGGAGAAGCAGGGTCTCGCCCTCGTCCGCCAGCTCCCGAATGGCATGCAGATGGAGCCGAAGCTCGTGGGCGACTTCTCCTACTCCGTCCATCCTTCTCTCACTCCTTCTTACTCTCCTCAACAAAAGCTACCAGGCACCAATGAACAGGTCAGCCCACTCTCAACAGGCCTCAATTCGTAATCACTGAACAGCAGCCACTACGCAGGAGGCGCACTCTTAGAGACAATAGGCGCTCCCTGCCACCCCGAAATAATGCACAACAATTGCAATTCCCTCCCGCGGCCGACAGGGAAAGGGGGGGCCAAGCCAGTGAGGAAGGAGCCAGAGGGGGAGCAGAGAGACCTACAGTGTCCCCTATGGACTCAGCATGGGCTCCCTCAAAAAGTGCTCCCCGCCCGCCCTTTGCCACTCAGTCCAATTAGGCACGAGGCTAAAGGCCGATAAAAAACTAAAAACCAGCCAAAAGATAAGGGGAATGATTACCGGGGAGGACAGCAGATAGGAGGAGCCGCAGGCTGCCCCTGCTCAGCCCCGCCCTCATTCCACACCTGTCATCATTGGCTGTCACTTGGCCAGAGGCCGAAGTAGGGTAACCAAAGCCAGGAAGGCATGCAAAGGCAAGCTAAGTTTGACAGGGAGGGAAACAGGATCCCATTCCACAGTCACCAGGCCTAGTAGGGCCATCAGAGAGGCTATCTAGGTAGGCTGCATTTTGAGGCCGAAGTGAGGCAGAAGCAAAGAAGGCCGCAGGAATCTCACCCCCCCTATCAAGGCTAGAAAAAGAATCACACAATTGCAGCAACCAACCGGACCCCTCAAGGACACCCATGTCCGGAATAGGGGGCAGCAGGCTTGCAAAGGGAGCGGCCGTAGGTGCAAAAAACCCCCATCCTTACCCTCCCCACACAGCGGCGAGAAAGGATGGCAAGAAGTCAGGGACACACACGCATAAAAAAGCCCCTTCTCTCGCACCCTCAAACCCCCCCCCCCCACGCTCACAACACAACGGCAGAGCTGTAAGAAAGGAGGAGGGGGGGCTCACCTGGTGATGCAGCAAAGTAGGTCGTCAACACCTGAAAGCACAAAAAATGCCACCGCCAGAGAGGAGAGTGGGTCTCTCTTAACCTAGGGTGACAGAAGGCAGCTGCAAAAGGGAGCGCCTACTGACAGCCAGGGTAAAGAGGGGGACCCAGAGGGAGAGCGGATATGGTGACAGACGGTGGGAGAACAGTTGACAATCTCACCCCACCCTCCTACCTTGCGCCATGTTTAGGGGCGTGATGCTCTAAACATGGGTGAGAGGTAGGAGGGGGAGGAAGAATGGAAGTAGAAGCCTTGGACAACGGAGCCCCAGCCCTCCCGCCCCACTGGCTGCTCACAGAGAGGAGGGAATAGTTGGAGTGAAGTGAGAATGCGCGAGCTACCAAGTATAAATAGGAGAGAGTATGGGATGGGCAAACCAAGAGAAAATAGGGGGAGGTGCAAAGGGGAAATGGCAGATTTGCCCATCACCCTTAATGTATCCCACCACCACTTTCCCCACCCCCCCCCCCCTTCAGCCCTCGCAATGGCAGAGGGGAGTGAGAAAGGATGCGCGCTGCCTCCATCTGTATTCAAACAGGCCCACTTTTTTTCAAGATAGATGTTGCTCTTGCAGTGCGTGCATGGAAGAGTCAAGTTGTGCAAGAATTGAACCAGTCATAATCCAAATGACAATTATATTTTCCAAAAAACAAACAATCATAACAAATCCGTAAAAAGACCACCATCCGGTCAAGAAGGCCCCAGGGGGGAGCCTAACGCAAAATTCAATACTAAGAAAAAATTAAAACCCACAAAACACACATGGCCGCACAATTCTAGGCGACATTCAAGAATACCACCAAGAATAAGGCAATATAAAACAAAAAATAAAAAGTCAACAAGTTGCACACGAGAAATAAATCCGGGAAAATGTTAAGAAAAAAAACGGCGCCAAAAGAAAAGCAGCTTAAGGTCCAAACAGGAAAGAGTGAGGAAAGGAAGGGAGGCTGGGGGGATGGCCAACGGGAGTCGTCCGCCCCAGCAGGGGCAGACCGGCAAGTGCGGCACCCAGCGCAGCGGCAGCACTGACGGTGGGAGGGGCAAAGGCCCCACCCTGCCCTAGCCCCAGCCCACTGCCCGCCAAACTTGCACCGCCTATGCCTCCAACCAAGAAACAGCTCAAACGCAACCAGACATGAGAGAGAGAGAACTTGGAGTGAAGAGAGGGGTGAGTGGGATGCCGGGGCCAGCAAAGAGAGCACCACCAGGGGAAGCGGGAGGAGCCTGCCCGGCAGGGTTCACCAAAGCTGCATTAGAGATGGCTCCCCCCTCCCGCCCTTGCCCCCACCAATCGCTCGCAGCCACACTCCCCGCACCAATGTCCCCTTCCAGCACAGCTGCAATTCAACCCTTCCAGAAAAGAAAGCCGATGAGGAGAGGGGACTACCTAGGCCGGACTGGAACAGGGACTCCGCTCGCAGAGAACCTCCAGCAGCAGGCCACACAGCCCCTACTCCTATGCTGACAGGCACCGGCACAGCACCTCCCCCCAGGGAGAGCACCGGAGAGAGAAGAGGGAGAGAGCGGTAGGGAGGAGGAGGCCGGAGCGCACTGGGCCCTGCCTGATCAGCCCTGCACACGGCCACACTGACAGGTGGCAGAGCCCCTCAACAGGCCAACTCACTTCCGCAGAGGAAAAGAGGGGAGGAAGTACGGGGGCATTTAGGCGTCGGTGGCAGGGGGATGGCAGCAGGAGGCGCCATGGAGGAAGGGCCGCCAGGCTGCGGCGTCTGGGCCACGGGCGGGGAGCCCGCCTCTTGGCCCCCCCCTCCCCGAAGAACGCCGGCACTTCAACAGCAGGCACTTCTTGCTCCTGTCCTAAAAGGACACACAATTGACAGCTGAAAATCAGCCCTATCAGCCATCACCTGGGTGGGATTGAGGAGGAGCACGACGGGCGGCCAAGCTGTGGCTCTCTGCCACCCTGATGGTGAGGGCGTCCTCCAGCCGACCCTCCTCCTCCACCTGGGCCGGGGGGAAGTCGGCCACATCCACGACCACATTGGGGTCGAACCGCATCGCCTCCCGCCTCACCCGCATGGAGGTGGCGTTCTGCCCCGAGGGCCACCCCTTGGAGGTACAGGTCCACCAGTTCCTCCCCTCCACCTTCTCTACACCCCAGCGCCCCGTCTCTGGATCAGGTCCACTGGGCAGCCAGATGGGCCACTCCAGACCCACCCACTGCCGAACATTGCAGTAGCGCAAAACCCAGCAACGGAGCCCAGAAGCTGTAAAAGGGGAGGCCTAGAGAAAAGGCAGGGAGGAGGAGGCAAAGAGCAACGAGGAATGGCAGGGCGCACATTCAGAGGCCGCAGGCGAGGCCAGTGGTAGTTCACGTCCTCTTCCGTGGCACCGCCGCCCCCTGTTCCAAACAGGCACCACCGCCCTTAACCATACACCCCAACTACACACACTCCAAACTCCACCCAAAGGAGTATACGCAGCTCTTGCAGGTCCATTTGAGGCCACAGGGGAGCAGTAGGTTTGCTGACAGGGACGAGGCTGAGGGGTCGGAAGCAGACGGCGATACCCACCGCCACCCGAGTGGCCCATTCCACTTCAGACTCCCCAACAAAGGGCCCAAACGAAGCCCCGGAGGTGGGAGGCTCAAACCAACCAAGTAGACAGGCAGAGGAACAAAAAAGGAGGGGAAGGGGCCAACAGTGGGTGCGGCATAAAACAGGAAGGTGGCAGGGAACCGGCGGTGGCACTCCAACGGTTGACACACCCCGCCTATCCAGTCACGCACCTCCGTCGTCATCAACACCCCCTCAATCACATCCTTTACACCTCAGAGCCAGGGAAGAGAGGAAAGAAACAGCATTGTAGGTAGTGACGGCCAGGGGACGGAAGGCGGGCACAACGCGGATGCCGTAGTCGGAGCTGTTGAGGGGGCACAAAGCGCCCAAATACGCCTCCGCCATCAGCCACCCCACAGCCCACGTCGGCTGACAAGGTAACCACTCAGGCCTAAAGGGAGAAGGCGGGGGCTAAATAACAACCGTGATGCGGGTGATTTGACGACGATGACAAAGAGGCGGAGCTACAGCAATGGAGCAGTGTGGAAACAATCTCTTCCAGTGGAAGAGGGCGCCCCACTGCAAGGTAGCTGAAGCTAATAAAAAAGAAGGGTGGGATAAGGTGGAACCAGCATGCGAAACTCTGGCAGCAGATGGCTGGGGCCGGGGCAGTTCAGCTGGAAAATGGTGCTCCCACCAACGATCACTCCCAGGTGGAGAGGGAGAATGAAGCCCTCGGAGCCAAATCTCTGAAGATAAGGGCATGAAGCAGGAAGAGGAGTGATGAAGAGGACTAGCAACCAGGATCCGAGCCCAATGCACCATCACCCAGATCAGGTCGCCGAAGGTGTTTCCGCCCCAGAGCACCAGGATCACGCCGGAGCCGAGGCGCATCTCCATCAACTGGACAGAGGCATCGGACAGCAGCTGCCCTCCGCCCACAAGCACCACCGCCCTCCTATCCCTCCGGGCCCAGGGGCCCTGGCACACTTGAATCTTGCCCCTCCCCCCACTACACACGCACAAAAACACCCCCGCAGGGACCCCGTCATGCTCCTGCTCTGCTATGTGAGTCCAGCCGGGCTGGAAGAGATAGCTGGGAGATAGGCTTAGGGGATCAGGCACAGCCATGCCTGCAGATGGGCAGGCGAAGAGGCAATGAAGAGAGTTGGAGGGAGAGGGGGATGAGAAAAAGGGGGGGGGAAGGGAGAAGGAAAGATGAGAGGGGCGGAGCCTCTGCGATTGAGAGTAGGTAACAGATTCAAAAAGCATGCGGCCTGACCAATGGCCAGCAACTGAAGAGATGATGTGTAGTGCATCCTAATAAGCCATAGCGTAGAGTCAATTAGACCAGCTCATGATAGGCGGCAAGGAGGCGTGAAAGAAGAAATGCACGGGCACCCTCTTGCGTATCACCCTCCCACCCCCACTTGGCCCAGCAACCCAAATCAAGGATGCCACGGAGCAGGAAGGCGGCGGCCTTCTCTGCAGCCTCATCAATGGACGCTCCGCTCCCATCGCTGCCCAGTTGCTTCTGGCTGGTCACCAGACGGAGCTGCACACGGATATGCTCAGAAGTGGCTTCCAACTGGAAAAGGGCCAATGCAAAATTATAAGCAAAACTGAAGCAAATAAACCAGCTCCAAGGTGAAAGGACGGCCAAAGTTCCTCTTGGCCTCCTGGTTCAGGAAGGCAAAAGGAGAAAGGACGCAAAAGAGTGGAGGAGGTGGGAGAGCAGGTGGAGGCGCAGGGATTGCAGGAGATGGCAGATCGGAACCCGCAGCGCTCGCACGCCCTGCCTCAGACGCACCAACTCCAGCCTGGCCAAAGCCCTCCTCCATCATTGCCACCATCGCTGCCCCCATCGGCTCAGGCTTACAAAGCACCAAATTGAGCTGTCATCCAAAGTTACAAATAGGAGCAAACCTGGAACTGGCCCTGCCCACCTAGGTAGCAGTGAATAGGGGGCAGGCCGAACTGGGCATCGGGATGGTGGAGGCGGAACTCTAGAGGCAGGAGCCCGGGCGGGAAACACATGGCCAGCTGGCCCATCATCTGTAGACAGGCTGGGCGGAAGGAGCACTCAAAAGCAGTGGAATGGAATGTAGGAAAAAGGAGAGACGGAGGGAACCCCGTCGGTGAAGAGGTCGTGATAGGAGACGGGGGCCTTGAGTACGCGGCCCCAGTCCACCCTGGCGAACACCGCCTCCAGGTGATACTCCATCTCCGCCAGCTGCTCCGACCAACGCCGCTGCATTCAGGCCTGGCTCAGGTTGTTTATTTGAAGCAACGGAATAAATACCTGGCTGAGGACATCACACTGGCCATCGATGTAGCAGAGGCAAGGCCCTGGCAGCAGCAGAGTAAACCAAGGCCACTCATAAACACCCAGGCCCTCACTGGCGGAACGAAACTCATGCAAGTGATGAGCCTAGAATAAAAAAATGGGTCAAATAGAGCGCAGCGTCAGACAACTGGTGCTAGTTCAGGCCACTCAGGCGGGCAAGGTTTCACCTACAGCACATAGCCACACCCCCCAACCTTGACTCAATCTCTCCCTGGGAATGCTAGTGCAAGCGCTTAGGTGGGATGAGTGAGGCTGTGATGAGTGTGAGAGTAGAAGGAGAGTATGGCTTCGTTCGCAGAGGTGATGAAGGAAGGAAGGAAGGGACGTGATCACTTGGAAGGCAATCACGATGGCGGAGGGGAGGTTGGGAGCGAAGGGGAATGAGGGCGGACTGCTGGAGCAGTCCAAAGGGTTGCGGCAGCTCAGCCTCGCCGAGGAGAGGGCGGAGGCTGAGGGGGTGTGTTGAGGGTTGAGCTGTAGATGAGAGTGAAGACTGGTGGTGTCCGGCAGGCTTAAGTAGGCCGTTCCCCAGCGGCCATGAGTCAGAGCAGACGGCGAGACGTCTAGACGCGCCGCTGTAGAGCTGCTCCCACCTCCCCGCTTCTCCTCGCCCACGCAGGATGACGCGGCAGGCGAGTGCCGAGGAGAAAGATGAACCCAGCCAACTCGGCCTCGGCGCCGAAGTTGGCCAGCACTGCAGATACCTCTTCACATTCCTCCCTTCCAGACCACTATCACCCGTCCTCCTGATACCTCAGGAGGATGAGCCGTAGCCATGACGAAGGCAGGAATGGGCCAAAACTCTGCACTAATCGGGGCTCTACTTATACCTCCTATTGGGCTCAGGGTTGGGGCGGAGGCCAGGCCGTCTCCCAGCACGAGGCTGAGAGGCAGTCCCAGAGGGATTAGCACACTGGGGCAGCTCTCCCAGTCCTGGAGGGACTGAACCAGCCCTAGAGCCTCGCGGAAGCACAGGGGGCAGGGATCGTGGTTCACTAGCACCCCTAGCTGTCCGCTGGAGGGTTGACGGGTCCTTAGCTCCTCTCGAGTCGCAATTCTTCTGCTGGACAGGTCCCCTTTGAGGGATGCTTTCTTTAGTCGGCGCTGAAGTTCTGCCAAGAGGCAGGGCACTGGAAGTCGTCCCTTCTTCATCCGATAGATTCTCTCTATCTTCGGGCACAGCTGGCAGATCAGAATGCCACTTCTGATTGCCTTTATTTCCAAAAGTCCGGGGCTGGATTTTACCATCAGCCAATGGCGGAGATGTAGGCAGTGACTTACGAGGTCTGGGAGCCTTAGTTGGTGCTGATAGGTCTGGCTTCAATGGCCGCCTATCTGGGGTTTTAGGTGGTCCTGGTGGGGGATGAGCCTGAGGCTGAGGGGCCTGGGCAGGATTTTGGCCCATTCTGTCTAGCCTACTCTGTCTAGTTTCTGGCATCACATTCTCTGCTTCCTCTCCCCCCCAGGGGAGATATTCCAGCTGAAATTCGGGTGGAATATCCTTATGATGCTTCAAATGATTAGCATGAGTCGTAATCATCTGGCCATGATACCCCAGCTGTGGCAAAATCGTCACATTTGAGCCTTTAACTCGAACAACTCGCCATGGGCCAATCCATCGGTTGTCAAACTTATTTCGCACAAAACGCTTCATGTAAACCAAATCACCAACTTTTATTTGTTGAGGCCTTTGTTTTTTATCATATTGTGCTCTTTGTTTAGCCTGTTCAGTCTCAGTTTTAGCCTGAATATCTTTCCAACACTGTTGCAAATATTCACACTGCTGATTTAAATATTGTTGTCTGTCAACTGGGTAGCCAATACGTGGAATGTCAATGCCTCTAGGCAATGGAATGTTGCAGTCAAACCCATGCAAGGCATGGAAAGGCGTATTTCCGATTCTGGAACTGAAGCTAGAATTATATGCGAATGTGACATATGGTAATGTAGCAGCCCAATTTCGCCCTTTATCATTGCAATGCTTAGTTATCATTGAAATCAATGTTCGGTTAAATTTTTCAACTTTACCATCCCCTTGTGGGTGATAGGCTGAGGTTTCTACTTTAATTGTACCAATATGCTCTGAAAGTGCCTTGATTAAATCTGCAGTAAATTGCGTACCCTGATCGGTTAACCATTTGTCCGGCTTTCCAAACTGTAACACAACTTTCTTTAGGAAAATGTCGGCAACTGCTTTAGCCGTAATCGTAGTTAGTGGGGCAGTGATAATGTATCCTGTAAAATAATCAGCAAAAACTAAGACGTACTTATATCCAGAAGCAGGTGGTGTTATTGGCCCCAGAATATCACTGGCGATAATTTCCATTGGCCTTGTTGCCGAAATGGATTTCATTGGTTGCCGGAAATTTGGATTTGGATTGGAAAATTTTTGACATGGAATACAACTGGAGCAGAAGCTTTTGACATCAGCCCACATGTTTGGCCAGTAAAATTTTTTGGATATTGTGTGCACAGTTTTTTCCACTGAGAAATGGCCAGCAAAATCACCAGAATGGTAGGCTTGAAGAACTAGTGGCACAATATTTTGGGGCACTACCAGTCTTTCATCCTGGCCTTTTCCAACAAAGTATAACATGTCTCTTAAAAACATATATTGGTGGCTTGTTGTCAAAACTTGCCTGCTCAATTTTTTGTCTTCTGGCACTGTTTTTGACACCAGGAAGTCAATCATGGCCTTGCAAAAATCATCCTCCCTTTGGGCTATCTTCAAACTGCTTGTAACTTTGGCCTTTGTGACATTATTGGCAAAAATTTCACCTTGTAGTTGATTGTCCAAATTTCCCATGAAATTTTCTACTCCAATTGCAGCCACTGGCTGATCCTTATCAGGTGGAAAAGGGACAGGCAAATCTTCATACATCCTAGATAAAGCATCAGCATTGGTGTTCAGAGACCCTTTTTTATACCTTAATTGGGGCTGAAATTCCTGAATTTTCAAGGCCCATCTCTGAAGCATGCTATTGCTATTGAAACTAGTAAGCAAAAATTGCAGAGGTCTGTGGTCACTTTCAATAATAATTGAGGGCCAAGCCCAAATGATATTTCTAAATTTTTGCAGGCAATATAAAATTCCTAGGCATTCCTTTTGGACAACTGGATAATTTCTTTCAGACTTTGTCAAGGACCTGCTGGCATAGGCTATTACTCTTTCATGACCTTCATTGTCAACTTGACAGCAAACTCCACTAATTCCCACATCACTTGCATCAGTTTGAATAATGAAGGGCTTTGTTTTATCTAGTAAAGGAAATGCCAGCACTGGTGCTGTCGTAAGGGCAGTTTTAAGCTGGACAAAAGCTTCTTCCTGGGCATCAGTCCACTCAAATTTGCACCCCTTGTTCAAAAGTGCATATAAAGGAGCTGCTATAGTGGCAAAATTTTTGATAAATCGGTGGTAATAGCAGCATAATCCCAAAAATCTCTGCAAAGACTTCACAGTTGTAGGTCTAATGTAATTTTCTACAGATTTAATTTTGGCCTGATCCATTTTTATGCCATTTTTTGAAATTATGTGTCCCAAATATTTAACTTCTTCCTTCAAAAAATCACATTTTTTCAATTTGCACTTCAATTTTGCTTTCCTGAGTCTCAGGAACACTTCCTCCATGACTTTCAAGTGTTCTTCAAAGGTTGTTCCTACCATTAGGACATCGTCTAGGTACACATAACAATTTTTCCACAAAAGTCCCTTCAAAACTGTGTTCATGCACCTTTGAAAAGTACTGACAGCATTAGTCAACCCCATTGCCATCTTCCGAAATTCATAGAGGCCCTGATGGGTCCTAAAAGCTGTATATTTCATGTCCTGGTCTCTCATTTTAATCTGAAAATAGCCACTGATTAAATCAACAGAACTGAACCAAGCTTTTCCTGCCAAACTGGACAAAATTTCATCACAAGATGGCAAATTATAGTGATCTTTTACTGTTCTTGAGTTCAAAAACCTGTAATCTATGACTAATCTGAAAGAACCATCAGGTTTGGGCACCAAAACTGCTGGGCTGACATAAGGGGATTCTGACACAGTTATTACTCCTTGTTTTAGCAAAATATCTGTCATTTTTGCCAAAGCTTCTCTTTTGGAAAGGGCAATAGGTCTTCCCTTATCAAAGCTTGTGTAATCAGTCAATTGCAACTTGTGCTCTGTGACATTTGTGGTTCCCAAATCATTTTCATCCCTTGAGAACACATCCTGATACTTGATCAATAATTGCCTTATTTTATCAACCTTTTTTGGGTCTGATTTTTCATCTCCAATTTTGAGCTTTTGAATGTTTTCCAAATGCTGTTCCAATGGAATTCTTGGAGCTAAAATTTGGTCTTCACTTAAACCTATTGGATCAGCTTCCTCTTCTTCCGGAAAATGCACTTTTTTGACTGATTGTTTTGGTTCTGTTTTTGTAGACATGGAAAATAGTTTTTTCCAAATTTTTCCAAAAATTCCATTTTCCATATCAATTTCTGATTTTCCATTTTGTTCTGATAATTTCATTTTGCCGTCTGATAATTCCATTTTACCGCCTGATATTTCTGATTTCATATTTTCCTCAAAAGTGCCTCTTAAAACTGGATTTTGCATGAAAAACGATCCTTCGCAACCTTTTCCTTTCGACGAAATAAGAGAAATTACGTCATCTGAGAAACAGCTTTGATCCTCTGCTGATAATTTGCAAAATTCATCCACTGTGCATTCGGTTATATCCTCCTCATCAATTACTTCCGCCAAACCGATTGGGACTGTTGGTTGTAAACAAGCATTTCTTGATCCAAAATTAGCAATTGGCACATAAAGAAATCCTTGGTCTGTTTCTTTTGAAATTAATGATGTTGTTGCAAAGCTAAGAATTTCGCTGAAAAAATCTCCTAGTGGCTCGAATATGAGATTTCCTGCCGGGACCGCGGAAACACATTTGACCGCGATGCATTCATTTGGGCGAATTACGGTTCGTTCAGTAACACAGACTTCGAACCGGGGTTTTATTAGCGCCTCTTCATAACTTGTTTGCTGTTTTGAATCATCTCTTAAAACCAATGTTTGGCTTGGCGGTAGCGGAGTCCAGCTATAGGCAATAGTTTTTTCCGCATTTCTTTGTGAGACATATTCCCTCAATTTATTTTCGTCTAGCACCGTTAAGCCATTTTTCGTTGTAGTGAGTTCTTCGTCTTCAAATTGAAGCTTTTTTCTGGCATCAAATTTACACCCGGCATTATGCATACCTAGCGAAGAAACCAATGAGCAACAATTGCATCCACATCCACATTCCGTTGTTAATTGTTTGTCCACAAAATTTATGCACAAAGTCTCAAATTTGGCTAAAAAATCGACGCCAGCTAAAGCATCTATGCTTTCTGAAAAATTTTCTACCACGATAAATTTCTGGAAAAATGTATGTTGTAATGCCGTTATTTCTATTTCAACTGTTGCGAATGTTTTTAATTGATTATTTGTGACACTTTTCAATACTATTTCTTCATCCTTAATAATTTTAATTTTTTCTGGACATAATTCTTTTAATCTAGAATAAGCAAATTTGGAAAGAATGCTTCTTGATGCACCCGTATCTACTAGAGTATGCATGAAATTTTTGTTATTGTTAATATAAGCAAGCATAACTGGACGTAAGACTTCTTTTTCTATGGACAATAAATCGAAATAAAACAGTTCCTGAATTGCTCTAGCTCGCTCGATGTCTATTACGCCTTGTCTAACTTGTTCATCAGTAAAAAAGTTTCCCGTCAATGAAAAACTATGATGTCGTATTGGGAGGCTTTGTGACTGCGCCAAGTCTGGCCTCTGCTCAAGTTCATTCCATCGCTGCATCAAATTTTCAAGCGACAAGGACTGAGAATTCCTGCTTTGCAAACTCTGCACTTCTTCTTCGAATTTTTCGGGAGGGTCAACTGCTTGAAATTTTCCAATTTTGGGGGGCATATTTTTTAATGGGGGGGCCTGTTGATCGTTATCTAAAGTTCTTTGGCCGAATTTTGAGTCTTGTTTTTGATGAAAACTACTAGATATCAGCGATAAGCTGTTATCTTCTTGAGATCTGAGATTTTCATCTGCATCAAAACTCCCAGATGGGGAGGGCGGGGGGGTGCTCGGGGGGGTCCATTTTTTTCCACATTTTGAACTCAATTTTCTTGCCGATTTTTCGCCTTTTTCTATGTCATATGTCCATTTTTGATAAAACTTTCTTAATCGAGTCCAAAACGAAATGCTTTTCCCATCATCACTCAGATTTTGCTCCGAGTGGCAGTGCACCGTCGCCTCCTCCACCACTTCATCCTCTTTCTTAAGCTCCTCCCTTGATTCAATCTCGGCTTGTACAGTCACAACTTCTGAGTCCTTTGTGTTGACACAGGTTTCAGATGAATTAAGAACAGGATTATTGATCGTAGCTCTTTTCCTAGCCGGTTTTTTAGGTGGCGCTGAAGGGCCTGCACTTGAAGAAGTGGGTAAATGTGAAAGTGGGATATGGGTCCATGGTGGTGAGTGATAGCTGATTGGAGGCGGTGGATTGAGGCGTGTGCTGAGTAGGGCGGCGGCTTCTTTTGCTCTTCCAACGGACTCCCATTCGTCATCTTCACGCCTCCTCATCTCCTCTTCTGGCTTCTCACGCTTCCATCTTTCCCTCCTACTCCTTCTCCTGCTTATCCACGCAATGCCACTTCTCCACCACCTTTGAAGCAAACTTAGGCTGTTTCGTGTTCGCAGTTTAGAATGCTTTTCACGAACCTGACGAGCTGCTAGTTTTGCTTTCACAAAAATAAAGCCTAAATAAACTACTACACCTATTATTCCAAATGAAACGAAAATGGCACAGATATTGGTAATGATCTGAACTGGGCCGCGTAAAAAGATATTTACGGCTTGACCAGCAACACTGCCCGCTTCATCAAATTCATGAGCTATTTCGCCTGAAATAGTTTCCACAAATGATCCAATTTTTTCTGCACCCTCCGATATGCTTTTCACAACAAGTTCTGGGTCCCAATCTGAACTAGCTGCATAATTAGCAAGCGATGAAAATTTGTGTTCCAATATCTTCTGTTTGTGAAGCACGGAAATTAAGCTGTCCAATCGTGTAGCATAATAAAATCTGGCATCTTCAAAGATGGTTGGGGCGCTAAAAGTAATTGGGCTTGTATGTTGAATTTTTGCCGATTCCCAAGTTATCTGCTTCACTGTAACTGGACCTGAACTTGATTCAAACTGCCATTCTCCGAATCGATCCTTTCCTTTCCGGTAATAACTTTCTGCGACTTGTGAACAGGGCATTTCCTCTGCAAATTTTGACAATTCGCGCGATCCCTTGTTCAAGAACCATGTTTCATTGCTCCACCTTACGGGTACTTTGTCATAGCATTTTTCGTCCAGTTTTCCTTCCCAAAAAATTTGAGCATCTTTTATCCAATGACATTTGAAAATGAGAAAAGTATCTCCTGCTGCTTTAGCGACCAAATCATCTCTGTTAAACAGGGCTCTAAAAGCCAATGTTGGGTCTAAAGTCGCCAGCTGCCTAATTTGTGAAAGAAAAAGAGTTGCTAAACCACAAAATTGATTGTATAAGATGCGAAATTGCTCCAACATTTGTAAATTTATTTGCAATGAAAGATAATTTAATTTTGCGTTCAAATTTTTGTCATCGCACTTGCCCGTCACTTCTTCGCTCAGCTTTTTTCCTACATCAGCTCTTTTTCTAGCCTCCGATTTTTTTGTCAAAAAGTCGAAAAAAGTAGGTGTTCCATTTCTGAAAACTAGAGCTAGGTTTTTTCCGCCTAACACTGCTGAGTAGGGCAAGCATGAGCGTGATACTTTTAAAGCTGCATGTCTTCTCAATTGTGTGAGCTCAAAAGCGATTTGGAGTTCCTTTATGAGTGCATACCGTGCGTCTGAGACTTGTACTTCATATGATCCTTTTCTTGTCCAAACGCAGGGAGGCTCAACAGCATAGTGGTCCCAAATTAAAACGGACAAGGTTGACAAATGACAGTATCCCGTTCTAAAGCTGCATGACGAGGCCTCCGCTACGGATGTCAGTATACCGTCAGTAGTTCCATCCTCCACGCCCGATCCCTGCAAAACTTGAAAATTTAATGTTTTTTCACAATTTTCACGTCCCCAAACATATTTTCTTTTTACTTCGTTTTTTGTTGACCACAATCCCTCAGTCAGTTGAAAAAGTTTCTGCCCACGGAATATATGATCTTTTTTAGCTATTCTGCACTCTTCAAGGCTGACAGGAATGGCATATTCTGAGACATTCGACAGCCCCCAGCTGAAGGTCCATGAATAGACTACACAAACCTCATTCACAGTTGCTGTGCATTTAGAGACGTTGAACTGCTGGGGTCTGTTTGAACGGATGTAAAGGTCAGCTGTGCTAAAAGAAAGATTGGACATGGACATGGGTAAAGTGGGACAAGCATAGTGCGAAGGGAGATCGTAGGGCTCTCCGAACTTTCCTGTTCCACAGAGCAGAACTTCATTCCCGTGTGGCTGCGCCCAGTCTTTCGCCTGCACATGCTCTAAAGACCCTTTCCAAAGACTTTGGCCAAGACTTCCAGATATTGCCAGTAGAAGAATTGCCTCTCTCTCCTTCCCAGCTTCCGCGGACCAGCTAGTCCTAGCCTCCCTCTTGCCTCCTACGAAAGGCCGTCTGGGGACGGAGAAGCGTCCGCTCACC
>JASANA010002984.1:0-13613 GCA_030248095.1 Ptycholaimellus sp. GST1_10
GGGAGGGTGAGGCTAGGAGGGGTTGTTGCATCTCCTGCCACCGGTTGAACGCCTTGAAGCCCAGGGAGGCTGGCGTGCCAGTGGCCGACTCCACCGCCACCCAGGTGGCTCCAGGGACAAGGAGCTCAGCGCAGGCCCACTGGCCCAGGAGGCCTGCGAAAGGCCGTGGCTGGCCCCGGGAGGGGATGCTGACGCAGGTCACCTGTGCCTTCGCCTCGATGGCTGCAGGGTCCGGGGCTGCCCATCCAGAGTAGACTCTCCGTCTGAGGGAGCCTGCGGAAGGCTGTGGATGACCTCAGAGGAGGAGACTGGATGAGGGGCCGCCGCGGAGGGTCATGATACTGAGTCACCGAAGGGCCGTGTAGAGCTGGGTAGGGGAGATGCGAGGGATCCCTGCGTCTCAAGCAACCCACGGTTGATCCCCAGCCCAGCAGCCGCATCAATGCTCAGCGCACACGCCCGCCACCCCTAGCGAGGCAGGACAGGAGGCAGAGGCCCCATGCGTAGACTCTCCGCCTGAGGAAGCCTGCGGAAGGCTGTGGATGACCTCAGGGGAGGAGGCATTGGAGGTCCGCGCACCGCTCCTGCCATCACCGCCGATGCCCATGACGGCCACACCGTGGCCGGCTCGGTGAAGAATGAGGCGCCGCTGTGGAAGAGGTTGAGCTTTCCCAGCTCCTCCATCCCACGCGGCTTCGTTGCCCAGTCCGCCGGATTCTCTGCGGACTTGATGTAGCGGAAGTCCTTGGTTGGACTGATAGACAGCATCTCCACCACCCGCCTGTTCTCGTAGGCTCTGGGGGCTTGCCCCGATCGTAGCCAGCTGAGCACCGCCATGTTGTCGATGAAGTGCGTGATGGACGCGAAAGGCCCGAGCTTGGAGGAGACGAACTTGGCTGCCCGCGCTGCGTACTCCGCCGCCCACAGCTCGCTCCTGGGGATGGAGATGATGAGGCCGCGCTTGTTGATAGGAATGAGGCGGGCCCAAGAGAGGAGCAGTGTGCAGTGAGGTGTAGGCTGTGAAGGCTGTGCTGCGTAGAGAGCGTAGCCGTAGGCCATGTCTGAGGCATCAGAGGTGACGATGAGATGGACGGGGCCTGAGCCGCGGTAGGCAAAGCGAGGGAAGCGCATGCTCGACACCTGCTCCATGCCCGGTCGCAGCTGCTCCCAGCGCGTCTGGAGCTCCTTTGGCACCAGCTCGTCCCATTCCCGGCACTTCTCGTGCACCGCGTGCATCAGCAGACGCCCCTCCAACGTGAGGGGAGTGAAGAACCCGAGAGGATCGTAGAGCTTGGCGATGGCGCTGGCAAGGAGCCGAATGGTGAGCTGCTTGCTCTCGAGGAAGCTGAAGTCCACCGGTTTGAGGCCGACCATGTCCGTGGCCAGGTCCCAGACTAGGCCGAGGTTGCTGAACGATGAGTCCCCTGTGTAGGCGTCTGAGGGTAGACTGGCCTGGACGGAAGGAGCGTTGCTCCCGAAGGAGCGCAGGTTGAACTGGGCAGAGGCGCAGAGAGCCCTGAGGCCGGCAGCGATGCGTCCGCCATCCTCCGAGGACCCGTAACTGATGATGATGTTGTCGGCGTAGGTGTGGCTGGGCACGGACTCCACCTCATCCGCCGTGAGCCCGTAGAGCTGGCCGGAGGCGACTGCGTCCTTGCAGAGAAGCCGAAGGCAGACCTGGAGCAGCCACGGACTGGCGGAGCAGCCCATGATGACCCGGCAGTAGCGCCACAACTGCCAGTTGGACGGCGACAGCAGCTGGCTGGAGTCCCATGGCAGGATGATGCAGAGGGCAGACTGATGCTCTGGCCACACCCGGAGGCTGTAGAACGCCCGTCGCAGGTCGGCTGCAAGAGCGAAAGGTGAGGCTGGGGAGAAGAGCTGCACCTGGAGAAGCTCCGTGAGCAGGCTGGGGCCGGGGTCGATGAAGTCGTTCAGGCACCGTGGGGGCACTCCGCAGGAACTGGAAGCGTCCACCACCGGGCGGACCTTGGGCCCTGGCGCTGGAAAGTGCGGAAGGTGGTGGATGAGGTCGCCGGGCAGGGCGGCCTCGGAGATGGGCACGATCACGCCCTCCTCCGCCTGGCTCGCGAACTCCCGGTAGTAGGCCTCCCGCTCCGCGCCCACCAGCCGCCGGTCCGTGGATCGCGCTCGGGACATGGCCTGGGCAAAGTTTGAGGCCAGAGAGGCCGCGTTGGCTTTGAAAGGGAGCGGGACATGGAAAGCACCGTCGGTGCTGCGGAAGATGCGGGACTCCAGGGAGGCTGTGCGCTCGTCCACTGTGGTGAAGTGGGAGCCGGCGTCCCAGTCGAAACCGAGTGTGTCCAGGGCCGTCTGGTGCTCCAGGAGCTCCGTGAAGGAGACGGGGGCCGCGATGGCGCCGAGGACGGTCTGGCTGCTGGAGGTGTGGAAGAAGGCCGTGTCCGTCACGCTCACCTGGCCCGCCTGCAGGCAGCCCTGCAGGACTGTGCCGAAAGAGGTGTGGTAGGCGCTGAGCGAAGGACTGAGAGGCGTTGAGGGGCAGGCGGAGCCGATGACGGCCTCGTAGATGTTGAGCCTGAGGATGACGTCCACCGTGGCTGACTCCACCCTGGCCGGAGGCAGGTTGGCCAACCCGTACTCCGTAGGCCTGATGCGCTGGAGTAGGCTGGAAGGGAGGCTGAAGCCGCCAATGGAGAGGTCTGGGCAGAGGACTGCCGCCTGGTAGGCCTTGAAGGAAAGGCGGCGCCCGTCGCGGCCCACCGCCACCAGGTAGATGGGGCAGGTGACGAGGGTCTTCGTGTGGCCAGTGCCGCCGTACGAGACCGTCACCGTCTCAGGAGGCAGGGCTCGCAGGCCCAGCTCCCACACCACACTCTCCCGCACCCAGCTGAAAGTTGCTCCTGAATCAAGCAGCACGAAAGCCTGGACCGCGGTGGTCTGGCGATCGCTAGTGATGGTGGCCTTGAAGGTGGCCAGGAAGGAGGTCGGAGTCCCTGCACGCCTGGTCGTGTTCAGGCTTGCGTGGTTGGTGGAGGAGAAGGAGCTGAGGGCGCTTTCGGGCGTCCCCCCGGTGGAGTCCCCGTGGAGGGCGGTGTGGTGGCGATGCTGGCAGCCGTCCACCTGGCATCCCCCGTACTTCGCCTCACACCCCCGTGCTCTGCCCGCATGCTTGCCTAAGCAAAAATAGCAGAGGTTGCGGCTGGATGCGTTAGCCTTGCGCTCGGAGGCAGTCTTGAAGGCCGTGCACTTGATGGCAGAGTGGGCGGCGCCGCAGAAGGGGCAGCGGCGTTCAGGCTGCTTGTCTGGCCCACCCTGGCCTCCTCGTCCCTGTTCCCCGCCTCCGGCTGGCTGATGGGGCTGGTGGGGACGCTGTCCCTGTTTGCCATCCTTCCGCACTCCACCCTGGAACCCAGTTTGTGGCTTTCGTGACCCTCCCCCGTGTGGGGTTGGGCGGCTGGAATGGAAGAAGGAGGTCTCGTGAGCGGAGCCGTCGGCCTGGGCGCTGGAGCGGAGAAGCTTGAGCTCTGCCGAGAGCAGCTCCTCCAAGGCCTTGTGGCCGGGCACCGCCGTCAGCCCCGCGCGAAGTCGCTGCTTCTGGATGTCGCGAGCCAGGGTCGGTGGGAGCTTTTGGAGGAGAGTGTAGGTGTGGGTGTCCAGGGCGTCCTCGGCCACCCCCAGAGTCCGCAGGCGGGCGCAGATGAGGCGGTAGCCATCCGTGAACTCCTCCAGCGCCTCCAGGTCATCCTCCACCACTGGCTGTAGCCCCGCCAACTCCTGAAAAAGACTGGTATGGACTTGCTCCACCCTGTCGTAGTTGTCGTCCAGGATCTTGAGGGCGTCAGTGAAGGCGGTGGGGCTGTGCTGGTCCAGCAGAGTTATCTTGGTGAGGGCCTTGCCATCCAGGTTGTTGCGCAACCAGGTGAACTTGTCCTCGGGGCGCAGGGCGGCGTTGGCCTCCAGGCGATGGCTGGCCCAGGAGCGGAAGTGAGCGTAGGCGCCGATGTCGGTGCCGTCGAACACCGGGTAGTCGTGGGTGAGCTTAGGAAGCAGCTCCTTGAGGGCGGGCTGGACTGGCGCAGGCTGCTGGACTGGGACTGGCGGGGCCCCCGGGGCCGGCGCCGCCGGCTGGACTGCCCCAACCACCACTGTCAGTGCCGCCTGCTGCTGCTGGAGCATGTCAGTCAGCATCTGCTGCTGAGCTGCCTGCTCCGTGGCTGCCTGCTGCTGGGCTGCTTGCTGCAGCTGCAAAAACTGTTGCATCATTTGAGCCAGGGCACCGGCCATGCCGTCTGCCCCCGGAGCTGGAAGGACGGGAGCCTGGAGGGTGACTGGAGCGTAGTTGGCGGCCTGGGCGCCGACGTCATTGGGAACCGCCACTCCACCGTCGAGCAGCTGCTGAACCATCGGCCGGGGCCCCGCGCCGGCGCTGTCCGGCTGGTCGCAGTCCCAGCAGAGCACTTGGAAGCCGGTGTCTTTCTTGCCGTCGTTGGACAGGGTCTGGAGGATGTTCCAGGAGTCAACCGCTGCTGACCCTGGAGGCTGGAAACACCGATCCAGGCTGGGCAGGCAGAAGACGCCTTCACAGGTGCCGCAGATGATGCGGTGGTCGCCATGCTTCCCGTCCGCCCCGGCGGGGCAGTCGTTGCAGCACTTCCAACGAGACTTGAGAGGAAGAACAGGAGGGGCCATCCTAGGTTTGAGGCATTAGATGGTGGAAGAGAGGGAGGCAAGCCTTGCGAAAGCCGAGGATGATCTCGAGGCTGTAGCCGGTGTGCCAAACCCGAAAGCCCACCAGAAACCCGTTGGGGGCCCAGATTCTTACCACGAAAACAGGCTCCAAATTGCTTCTTTGTTTTATCTCATAATGAAATCGGGGTGGCGTGAGCCGAGAGTCAGCAGTGCGAGACCCAAAATCATTCAACCAAGTCAATGCTGCGGCAGCATTCTGTTCAATTATCAGCCGTTCAGCTGCTACTAATTATTGATGCTATTGTCATGTGTGAAAGTTTGTCACTCAAGAGGGCAAGTCTGTGGTTTCTCAACCATTTTCAAAAGTAAGCACAGATTTAGAATCGGTATATATGACTTGTGAACAAAAAAAAATAGTGTTCTGTTCAATTATCAGCCGTTCAGCTGCTACTAATTATTGATGCTATTGTCATGTGTGAAAGTGTGTCACTCAAGAGGGCAAGTCTGTGGTTTCTCAACCATTTTCAAAAGTAAGCTCAGATTTAGAATCGGTATATATGACTTGTGAAGAAAAAAACTCAAGTGTTCTGTTCAATTATCAGCCATTCAGCTGCTACTAATTATTGATTCTATTGTCATGAGTGAAAGTTTGTCACTCAAGAAGGCAAGTCTGTGGTTTCTCAACCATTTTCATATGTAGCACAGATTTGGAATCGTTATATATGACTTGTGAAATACATCTACTACTAGTGGAATCTGCTGCTTGGACAGTTGCATTTTGATTTTGGCGCGCAGTTGAGTGTCTCTTTCCATGCGCGCCCAAAAACAAAATGCAGATGACGCAGCAGATTCCACTAGTAGTATATGTATTTCCTTGACTTTTTGCTCGAGGCAATTACAAAATTTGGAGAAAAGAGACCCACATTGGGCTTGCCGATGGTACCAGTTATTTCTTCCACTTTTAATATAGCATAAAATGTATAAATACAATTTTATATTATTTTATAATATATGAAAAAAAATAAACTCATTAAAAAATATAACAAATATAAAAGAATCGAAAATAAATTAAGATATTTTTGGATAAAAAAATAAATAATAAATAAAAAACTAACTTATTAGAAAAATAACAAAAAGAAAACTCGAAAATCAACAAGTATATGGCGCAAAGTGCAATAGGTGACCGCGGAGCACTTGCACCTTCACAAGTAGCAATATCCTAATTTTAAGGAAAATTTCTGCTGTGAGGGTGAACATTGCATCTCAAAAGGAAAATTATGTGGTTTCTCAACCATTTTCAAAAGTAAGCACAGATTTAGAATCGTTATATATGATTTGTGCACAAAAAAACTCAAGTGTTCTGTTCAATTATCAGCCGTTCAGCTGCTACTAATTATTGATGCTATTGTCATGTGTGAAAGTTTGTCACTCAAGAGGGCAAGTCTGTGGTTTCTCAACCATTTTCAAAAGTAAGCACAGATTTAGAATCGGTATATATGACTTGTGAACAAAAAAAAATAGTGTTCTGTTCAATTATCAGCCGTTCAGCTGCTACTAATTATTGATGCTATTGTCATGTGTGAAAGTGTGTCACTCAAGAGGGCAAGTCTGTGGTTTCTCAACCATTTTCAAAAGTAAGCTCAGATTTAGAATCGGTATATATGACTTGTGAAGAAAAAAACTCAAGTGTTCTGTTCAATTATCAGCCGTTCAGCTGCTACTAATTATTCATTCTATTGTCATGAGTGAAAGTTTGTCACTCAAGAAGGCAAGTCTGTGGTTTCTCAACCATTTTCATATGTAAGCACAGATTTGGAATCGTTATATATGACTTGTGAAATACATCTACTACTAGTGGAATCTGCTGCTTGGACAGTTGCATTTTGTTTTTGGCGCGCAGTTGAGTGTCTCTTTCCATGCGCGCCCAAAAACAAAATGCAGATGACGCAGCAGATTCCACTAGTAGTAGATGTATTTCCTTGACTTTTTGCTCGAGGCAATTACAAAATTTGGAGAAAAGAGACCCACATTGGGCTTGCCGATGGTACCAGTTATTTCTTCCACTTTTAATATAGCATAAAATGTATAAATACAATTTTATATTATTTTATAATATATGAAAAAAAATAAACTCATTAAAAAATATAACAAATATAAAAGAATCGAAAATAAATTAAGATATTTTTGGATAAAAAAATAAATAATAAATAAAAAACTAACTTATTAGAAAAATAACGAAAAGAAAAGACTCGAAAATCAACAAGTATATGGCGCAAAGTGCAATAGGTGACCGCGGAGCACTTGCACCTTCACAAGTAGCAATATCCTAATTTTAAGGAAAATTTCTGCTGTGAGGGTGAACATTGCATCTCAAAAGGAAAATTATGTGGTTTCTCAACCATTTTCAAAAGTAAGCACAGATTTAGAATCGTTATATATGATTTGTGCACAAAAAAACTCAAGTGTTCTGTTCAATTATCAGCCGTTCAGCTGCTACTAATTATTGATGCTATTGTCATGTGTGAAAGTTTGTCACTCAAGAGGGCAAGTCTGTGGTTTCTCAACCATTTTCAAAAGTAAGCTCAGATTTAGAATCGGTATATATGACTTGTGAAGAAAAAAACTCAAGTGTTCTGTTCAATTATCAGCCGTTCAGCTGCTACTAATTATTGATTCTATTGTCATGCGTGAAAGTTTGTCACTCAAGAAGGCAAGTCTGTGGTTTCTCAACCATTTTCATATGTAAGCACAGATTTGGAATCGTTATATACGACTTGTGAACAAAAAAACTCAAGTTGTCTGTGCAATTCTCAAGATTACAGGTGCTACAGCACAAAAACTGTGTATTGCAATGTTTAAACCTTTCTACCCAAAAAAGTAATGTTTCAAATGTTCGAGGACCGCTTCTACCGGCGATATCTTCCTAAAATATTATTACCTTTCAGGAAAAAAAAAGTTTGTCAAGATCCGTTGAGAATTCGCCCGTTCCCAGCATTTCCAGCACACATAATATATATATATACCTATATATATCCCCTCTCCGAATTTTTACACCCCGCAAAAACCAGATATACATCTACTACTAGTGGAATCTGCTTGGACAGTTGCATTTTGTTTTTGGCGCGCAGTTCAGTGTCTCTTTCCATGCGCGCCAAAAACAAAATACAGATGACGCAGCAGATTCCACTAGGAGTAGATGTATTTCCTTGACTTTTTGCTCGAGGCAATTACAAAATTTGGAGAAAAGAGACCCACATTTGGCTTGCCGATGGTACCAGTTATTTCTTCCACTTTTAATATAATATAAAATGTATAAATAAAATTTTTTTTTAAATATATGAAAAATAAATAAATAAAAATAAACTCATTGAAAAAATATAACAAACATAAAAGAATCGAAAATATATTTAGATATTAATGGATAAAAAAATAAAAAATATTTTGTTTTTATTTAATTATTTAAAAAATATAACAAAAAAAATTCGAAAATCAAAAATACAATTCAAATTTATGGGCAACCTAACATATTTTTGTGAAATTTTCATGATATATGCTAGGGCAATCGATTTTTGGGAGAAAATAGCTCTAATTTTGACCTGCCGATAGTACCAGTTATTTTTTCAACTTAAAGTTTCCAAAAAAAAATGATTGCCTAAGAAGGATTCGAACCCCCCAGGTTGCCCCAGCTGGTTAATCGCATAGACCACTACACCATGGATGCATATGCATAGCTGTTTAACTGAAGACTTATGAATAAAAGTCAATACATGAAGCTCAAGGACCCGGGGAAGGGTTGTGGGGGAAGAAATGAATACCTACTATCGTCCATTGAATAGATGCGGAGAAGAAGAAGGAGGAGGAGGAGGAGGAGGAGGAGGAGGAGGAGGAGGAGGAGGAGGAGGAGGAGGAGGAGGAGGAGGAGGAGGAGGAGGAGGAGGAGGAGGAGGAGGAGGAGGAGGAGGAGTTCGGACAAATGGTTTTTTGCATTTTTGCGCGGCCGCAAGGCCCACTTATACAGTTACCCCATTTTTCGTCCGTCTGTCCGCATATATATATATTTGTGGTTCCGGAGCCCATACTCCTCGGTTTTTCAATGAAATTGGCTGAAATTTTGCATGAAGGTCCGTCTGGGTGGTGGCTCGGGACGTTTTTTTGCGCTTGGCGTAATTTTGATTCGTTCTTGAATTATGGTCAAAAAACCTCGAAAATTGAGGCCTCAAAATTCGAAAAATTTTCGAAAATTGCAATTTTTAAATAAATAGTTATATTATTATTATTAAAACACCTCAGAAATCATTTTTTCAGAACTTGAAAGGGCACGCGGAATGACATGATTTATTTAATAACCGAATTAGTAATCATTTTTGAAAATAGCCCTAAATGAAACATGACAATTTATGAAGCTTCCAGGCCGCGCATCTATTGGCGACAGCCGATATTACCTTGTTCATATTAAAACAAATAGTTTTGGGCAAAAGTCAAAAGATAAACTATAGTCAATTCGATGTTGCTCTTTCCATTGCAAAAAGAATTAAAATGATTGGAGCTTTCTTTGACGAGCAGCAGCCTTATCAAAATTGAGATCTAGCAATAACCCCTTAAACGTACACCTAGGTCGAAAAGAGGGGCTGGGCGCTGACACTCCGCTAAAGCTCCGTTCGCGCCAGCCCAATTTTTGGTTGTTATTTAGTAAAAATTTAATTGGATAAATAAAAAAAAATAAGAAACAAAACCTATTTACAAAAAATTTTTTATAAAAAAACAAAACGATAACATTTGAAAAAAAAACAATACGAAATTTTCTTGGTTTTTACTCAGGGCAATCGATATTCGGGAGAAAAAAGCTTAACTTTAGGCCTGCCCATAGTACCAGTAATTTTCAACTAGAAATGCAAAAAAAAATTAAAACGAGTCTATAATTGGGCTGGCGCGAACGGAGCTTTAGCGTAGTGTAAGCGCCCAGCCCCTCTTTTCGACCCAGGTGTACGTTTTCGAGGTTATTGCTAGATCTTAAAATTGATAAGGCTCTAGCTCGTCACAGAAAGCTTCGATCTTTCTGATTCTTTTTGCATTGGAAAGAACATACTCAAATTAACCAAAACTCGCGAAAAATTGCCCAAAATTTGCAGAATCGTAGAGAAATTCGTTGAAAACTATTTGTCCGAACTCCTCCTCCTTCTCCTTCTCCTCCGCATCTATTCAATGGACGATAGTAGGTATTCAATCGGCCTGTAAAAAAAGCATCAATCGCAAGGTGCAATGGTAATTCTGTGCAATTAATATGGGCTAAGTCTACAAAGGGAATCATGCGGCTGTGTGGTCAAGTGGATTTTCTATTAGACTCGATTCTGAGATGACCAGGTTCAAACCTTTACTTAGCCTACATTTTTGTTTTGTTTTTTATTTTAAAAGTGGAAGAAATATTTGGTACCATCGGCAGGCTGAAATTAGTACTGTTTTCCCAAAAATCGGTTGCCCTGAGTTTATGTCAAAAAAATTTCTCAAAATTATTTTAGTTTGCTAATGAATTTGCATTGTATTTTCATTTTCGAATCTTTTCTTTTCGTTATATTTTTTAAATAAGTTTATTTTTATTCACTATTTTTTTATTTATCTAATAAAATCTTAACTAATTATATAAACAACAATATAAAATTTGCATTTATACATTTTATACTATATTAAAAGTGGAAGAAATATCTGATACCATCGGCAGGCCAAATGTGGGTCTCTTTTATCAAAAATTTGCTATTGAGTCGGGTAAAAGTGAAGGAAATATAATTTGTACTAGTAGAATCTGCTGCGTCATCTGGATTTTGTTTTTGGGCATGCATGGAAAGATACTGAACTGTGCACGAATAACAATATGCAACTGTCAAAGCCGCAGAGTTCACTAGTAAAAATTTCCTTGACTTTTACTCGAGTCAGTCGCAGATTTTGGAGAAAAGAGACCCACATTTGGCCTGCCGATGGTATCATATATAAGAAGGTTTCGAACCTTCTAGATTCATTCAGCAGTCCAATCGCTTAGACCACTACACCAATTGTCCATATGACTGCTTTGTCATAACTTAAAGGACAAACGACCTAATTTACACCATCCTGAAATCTGGATTTAATGGCCAAAATATATTCGTCTGGGGTAGCATATCTTGCAAGCATACTCAGTTTTTTCAGTCTCAACTCAAAATTTTTAGAAAAAAATTTCCAAACTTTCATGTGTTACAGCATAGGGCAAAGCGCAAAAAAAATAATTATAAATTTAATTTTGATTTTCCTCTTTTCTCCGCTTAACAGTGGCAGCAAATAAGTAAAATCAAAAATTTAAGCCAAAAGAAATGAGCGAAATCGATGTTCTGTGGCGCGCGCAGCCTGAAAACTGGATAAAATGGTCATTTATTGAAGTATTTTGAGGTATTTTCCAAATTTTCCAATTTTAAAATTTTTGTATGCAATTTAAAGCCTGATTTTTGAATTGTACGCCATAAAATTGACCCAAAAACATAAACATATGTCTAAATTAATTTAAAAAAATTTTTATATAATTTTTACGCCATCACAACTAGCGATAAAATCGTTTTTATCAACGTTTTTCTGAATACTCATGCATGACTTGTGTTATGAGCTTGTATCTGTGGACCAAAGTTTTAGAGCTTGTCAAGATGGTTCCAACCATGGTCGAATCATTGAATTCTATTAAGTATAGCAGGAGTTATGATCTTTTTAGTAATGCCTAGTGTCAAATTTTCCAATTTTTGGTCGGTTTTTGGGACACGCGGTTCGGCGCGGTCATTTTTGACTCCGTTTTTTGACCTAAATCGATGTCTAACATCAAAATACACCAAACCTCGTGTTACCCAATGTTGCCCCAACTGAAAATTTTTTTTAATGAATTTTTTTGTGTCTGTATGAGCCCTGCCCCATGTTGTAGCATAGGAAAATTTCGGAATTTTTAACTCCGGAATGGAAAGCTTACAGCCAAAACGATATACCCTTGCAAGCTAAGCAGGTCAACCGCTATCATTAAAACAATAATGAGTGGAATCGGTGATGGTGTCAACCCATGGTGTTTTCCCTTTAAGAGCTAAATACATTAGGCCCAGGGACCAGTGTTTCTGATTTCGGGGAATATTTAGAGAATAAATAAGAATGAAAATATGGAATGTCCAAAATTACGGAATAAATAAGAATGAAAATAAACACTGCTCAAAATTAAAGTTGAAAATGAGAATAAATATATATTTTATAACGTTAAAAAATATGGCTTAAAAATATAGCATAGAATAAGAATAAAATATGTGATTTTTATGAAATCAAAATAAGGTGTATTTTATTATTTCATATTCCCTATGCGGTATTCTTATTTTTTAACGATTTTTTTAATTTTATAAACCTTATAAAATTGAAAATCTTTATTAAGGCCAGGTTATAAATGGCCTTCTACACTGCTACCAATCAAATTTCGGATAAGATGCAAAAACGCAACAGCCAGTAGAGAAGGCTGATTGATGTCCTCACCCCATCTGTTCTCATTTACAAGCCTTAGCCGCCAGCGTTCTGTCCTCAATCCCTCCGAAACTCTGCTCAAAATTCCCTTTCGAATGACGTTTGAATCCTGCAAAAAGCTTCAGTAGAACTCGAGTTATGATTTTTTGCTGATTTGGGTCGACATAATGTCGGGTCGACATATTGTCGGGTCGACATAATGTCGGGTAGACATGATGTCGGGTCGACGTGATGTCGGGTCGACATGATGTTGGGTCGACATAATGTCGGCCCAACAATATGGCGACCCGACATTATGTCGACCCAATAAAAAAATAGTCATAACTCGAGATCTACTGAAGCTTTTTTGCATGATTCAAACGCCATTCGAAAGGGGAATTTTGTGTAGAATTTAGATGGGGTGGAGGACATCAATCAGCCTTCTCCATCTGGACTTGGTCTTCTGTCCTCATCGATCAGCCTTCTCTACCAGCTGTCTGACTACACCTACACTTGACCTTCTGCCCTAATAGATCAGCCTTCTCTTACCAGCATTCATCAGCGTTCAGCTTTCTCCAGCTAGCCTTCTGTTCTCATTTACAAGCCTTAGCCGCCGACGTTCTCCTCAATCCCTCGAAACTCTGCTCAAAATTCCCTTTCAATGACGTTTGAATCATGCAAAAAGCTTCAAGTAGAACTGGAGTTATGATTTTTTGCTAGGTTCGGGGTAGACATGATGTCGGGTCGACATATTGTCGGGTCGACATGGTGTCAGATTGACATAATGTCGGGTCAACATAATGTCGGGTCGACATAATGTCGGGTCGACATGATGTCAGATTGAGCATCATCGGCCCGACAATGACGAGCCGACGTTATGTCGACCCGAATAAAAAAATCGTCATAACTCCAGTTTTTCTGAAGGAGTTTGCATGATTCAAACGCCACTCGAAGGGGAAATTTGTGTAGAATTTCAGATGTCGAGTCACGACATCAATCACCCTTATCCATCTGGACTTGGTCTTCTGTCCTCATCGATCAGCCTTCTCTACCAGCTGTCGAGACTTCTCAACTTACACTGGCCTTCTGCCCTCATCGATCAGCCTTCTCCACCAGCACCAGAACTGCCTCCACTGCAGCTTCGACGATGCCTCTACAGCCCAGTTCTGCAGCCATCTCCACATTAACAGGAGCTGAATCTCCGAGGGAGCCAGAGGAAGAGAAGCAGGCGACAGTGAGTCCCGCAGCACCAAAACTGCTCCCACTGCAGCTTTGACGATGCCCTCATCGATCAGCCTTCTCTACCACCTCTCAGACTTCTCCATCTGGACTTGGTTTTGTCTCCTCATCGATCAGCCTTCTCTACCAGCATTCAGCCTTCTCCATCTGGACTTGGCCTTCTGTCCTCATCGATCAGCCTCCTCTACCAGCTGTCTGACTACACCTACACTTGACCT
>JASANA010002985.1:0-10149 GCA_030248095.1 Ptycholaimellus sp. GST1_10
CAAAGCCTACATTAGCTTTCAGGGAAAAAAAAGTTTGTCCAGATCCGTTGAGACAGCATTTCCAGATACCCATATATACACATACTAGTAATATTGGTCAGTGGCCGCGCTTCGTGCGGCCACCTTTTGGTGGTGGTTATGGTCCACAATCATGCACAACACCATCGCACTAACAAACTGTATTCTGGTATTCTGGTCTCTTACTTAATTTCTTAACTAATTTGCACAGCCCAAGACACTGGCGACTTCTAAAATTTCTGTTCACTTAACATCAACCACAATCAAAAATCTTCTTGTCAGTGTAATCTGAAGAGTGATTGATAATCTGATCTGATTATCAAGACTCCTGTCTATAGACTAACCGCTAAAAGCAGCAGCTGTCAGAATAGAGAACAAATATTTGAAATATAAATGCCTTGAAACATCTGGTCACTAAGTAGAGGCAAAATCGTGAAAATTGACTTTACTCACTTGGATTTTTCATTGAAATGATTTTGAAACGTTGACAAAGTAAAGATGCAATTCAAAACAGAATTGTTTTGCCTTGAATTTAAAAAAAAGTCCACCAGAAAAAGTTGAAAACTGGTGGAGCTATGGACTTACAAATATGGAAAATGACCAAAATGAGCACATTTTCAATGATTTCTATATTTTCTAGAATTCAGGGACAGGTGCGCCCTATTGCCAAATCCTGCCCTAGCCGAGCTCTATCCAAAATGGTATCATATGCTAGGATAAGTTGAGAATCCAGACTGACCGAGGTACCCCACCAAACTGGGGTCACCCGTATTATAACTGGTACCATCGGCAAGCCGAAAGAAATCTCTTTTCTCCCAAAAAATCGATTGCCCCGAGTGTAAAGCCAAAGAAATTGCCCAACTACTAATGGAATCTGCTTGTGGGGCATTTGCATTTTGTTTTTGCGCGCAGTTCCAAGGCTCTTTTCATGCGCGCTCTAACAAAATACAAAAGACACAGCAGATTCCATTAGTAGTTGGGCAATTTCTTTGGCTTTACACTCGGGGCAATCGATTTTTTGGGAGAAAAGAGATTTCTTTCGGCTTGCCGATGGTACCAGTTATTTCCTCAACTTTAAACATAGAAAAAAAAATTTATATCAATTCATTTCTTCTTATTGTTGTTTTTAGTTTATAGTTCAATGCATAAATGAGTAATAAAAAACCAATTAACTAAACAAGGTATTATCGGCTATCGCCAATAGATGCGCGGCCTTGTTCACCTTGTGACGCATTGGAATGAATAATAAGCAAGTCAGCTCAATAAATACTACAATGACAAACAAAAGTAAAATGCCACAAATTGATCTAGGTCTATTTTGGGTTTCTGAGGCATTTAAATGATAAATAGCAATCTAAATAATAATCAATAATTAATACAAGTAAAATTTAAATTTTCGAAATATTTTCGAATTTCAAGGTCTCCATTTTCGAGGTTTTTTGACCATAAATCAAGAACCAATCAAAATGGCGTCGATCCCACAAAAACGTCCCGAGCCACCACCCAGACGGACCTTCATGCAAAAAATCAGCCAATTTCATTGAGAAACCGAGGAGTACGGGCTGCGGTACCACAAACATATATATATATATATGTGGACAGATGGACGAAAAATGGGGTAACTGTTAAAGCGGGCCTTGGCCGCCCGCCGCTCCGGGCAGGGTGCCAGAGCTCCTCTGGCCTCCGGGCATGGCTGCTACGGCCCCTACGCTTTGCCTAGCATGCTTCGCATGCTAGGCTACGCTCCGGGGCCTCCGCACCCATGCCCTACGGCCTCCGGAGCTCTGGCTGCCCTGCCCTTCGCGGCAGGCGGCCGGCGGCCGCGCAAAAATAAAAGTTTGGAATGTGCTAAATTGGGAGATTTGAGACAGTGCGAAATTAGGAGAAAAGAACTAATTTTGGCTTGCCGATGGTACCAGCTATTTCCCCAAATTTGAATAAATAGACAAAAAATAAAATGATTGCCTGAGTAGGATTCGAACATGCCAGTTTCAACCGGCTGCCCAACCGCTCAGACCACTACACCACTGGTGCATATAGCTTAACCTAATGCATTTAACATAAGGTTTATGAGTAAACGTGAGGCCCAATGACCAGTCAGAGGTTGGGGCGGGGGGAGAAATGAATACCTACTCTCGTTCATTAGTAGATGCGAAGCAGCAGCAGCAGCAGCAGGGCAGCAGCAGGGAAGGAGTTTGGACAGCACATTGTTTTGCATTTTTCTATACCAAATTGTGAACATTTTGGCAGTTTCTTGCGAGTGTAGACTAATTGGAGGATGCTCGTTCCAATGCAAAAAGAATCAGAGCGATTGGATTCTTCTGTGAGGAGCAGGAGCCTTATCAATTTCAAGATCTAGCATTAACCCTCAAAACATACACCTGGGTCAAAAAGAGGGGCTGGGCGCTGACACTTCGCTAAAGCTCCGTTCGCGCCAGCCCAATATAAGACTAGGTTGAGCTTCGCCGTTGCCTACGGCGACTATTGGCATAATACTTGCAGAAAAAATCTGTGGAAAATTAATAAAAAACTTGAAAAGGCAGAAAATTAAGGACAAATGGCTGCAAAGAGGGGTGGTGGATAAGCTAAAGATAGGAGCTGGATAAAGAGGGGCAATAATACAACAGGCATTTGGGGTGATAATGGAAGCAAATGGTTTGGGACTTGGGCTGCATGGTTCCCGCTACACGGGTGCTCAGTTTTTGACCGCGGAGCGGCCCGAAGGACCGCTCCGCGGTCTATAGAGGTTACTGAACTTTTGTCCTCATATATATATAACTGGTACCATCGGCAAGCCGAAAGAAAGCTCTTTTCTCCTGAAAAAATCGATTGCCCCGAGTGTAAAGCCAAAGAAATTGCCCTACTACTAGCGGAATCTGCTTGTGGGGCATTTGCATTTTGATTTCGCGCGCAGTTCCAGGGCTCTTTTCCTGCGCGCTCAAACAAAATGCAGGTGACACAGCAGATTCCGCTAGTAGTAGGGCAATTTCTTTGGCTTTACACTCGGAGCAATCGATTTTTTCAGGAGAAAAGAGCTTTCTTTCGGCTTGCCGATGGTACCAGTTATTTCCTCAACTTTAAACATACAAAAAGGAATTGAAAAGAATTATGTCAACACTCTTTATTTTTATTATTGTTTTTTATATTTTAGTTTATTTTTTATTAAAAAAATAAATATGTAATAAATACTTTAGTAAAGTTTTGAAAAAAAAGTTTTTAAAATGAGAAATACTTTGCAAAATTATTGGCAAACAATGAAAATTAATGGGAAATTTCCATTGTTTTTTAATCTGGGCAATTGATTTTCGGGAGAAAAGAGCTTTTGGCTTGACTTTGACGTTTGGCTTTCTCAAGTTTAAATATAGAAAAATAAAATTAATTGAAAAAGTTTGAAGAAGATTAATTTCCAAGCTTGAATTTGGGAGAACAGAGCATTTCTTTTAGCTTGCCGATGGTACCAGTTATTTCCTCAACTTTAAAAAATTCAAAAATTTATTAAATAAATAAAATACTTCGCATAGGACTTGAACCTTCAAGTCTGATCGTTTGGCCTACGATTTTGCCACTACACCACTTATGTGCGTTCTAAAGGCCTACTCATAAAATATTTGGTTAAAACTGCGCAGTGGCGAGAATATACCTACACCCGTTCATGGAGTAGATGCGAAGAAGGGAAGGGAAGGGAAGAAGGGAAGGGAAGAAGGGAAGGGAAGGGAAGGAGTTCGTGCGGCACTTTTGTTTTGCGATTTTCTCTATCAAATCTTAAATTATATGCAGCTTTTCGCGAGTAACCCACATAATTTGATGTTGCCCTTTCTATTGCAGCCAAAATCAGTTTAATCCGTGCCGGCTGGCCTGAGAAAAACTCTTATCAATTTTAAGATCTGGCAATAACTCTCAAAACATACACCTGGGTCGAAAAGAGGGGCTGGGCGCTGACGGTCGCTGTGCTCCCTCGCGCCAGCCCAATATATGTGTATATCTGGAAATGCTGTACACGGGCGAATTCTCAACGGATCTGGACAAACTTTTTTTTTCCTGAAAGGTAATAATGTTTTAGGAAGATATCGCAGGTAGGAAGCGGTCCCGGACTATTTGAAACATTACTTTTTTGGGTAGAAAGGTTGAAAATTTGGGTATGCTGTAAAATGCTCAATTCTCAACGGATTTTGACAAACTTTTTTTCCCTGAAAGGTAATAATATTTTAGGAAGACCTGGAGGGGTGGAACTGGTCCCGGAGCATTTGAAACATTACTTTTTTGGGTAGAAAGTTTGAAAAATGAGGTATGTTGAGAAATGGCGAATTCTCAACGGATTTGGACAAACTTTTTTTTTGCTGAAAGGTAATAACATTTTAGGAAGATCTGGAGGGGTGGAACTGGTCCCGGAGCATTCGAAACATTACTTTTTTGGGTAGAAAGTTTGAAAAATGGGGTATGTTGAGAAATAGCAAATTCTCAACGGATTTGGAGAAACTTTATTTTTGCTGAAATGTAATGACATTTTAGGAAGATCTGGAGGGGTGGAACTGATCCCGGAGCATTTGAAACATTACTTTTTTGGGTGTTGAGAAATGGCGAATTCTCAACGGATTTGGACAAACTTTTTTTTGCTTAAAGGTAATAAGTTGTGGAGGAGGGGGGGAGCTCCGCGGTCACCTATTGCGCTCTGCGCCATATACTTGTTTCATGCAGTAGCCTCTTTTATGGTCACCAGACTCATTTAGGGACACCCACCCAGTGGCCAAATTACAGCCACACCAAATGAATGTATCAGCAAACACCTGGCTGTCCTCTAGGGACATCAAAAAATAGGCACTTAATCAAAAAATAGGTTAGGGCGCCTTTAAGGTAGTGACTTCTCCCAGCTGCATGGAATTGTATGAATAATGTGTGCAACATAGCAAAAATGAGTAGCCTCCCAAAACTGCGCAGCTTCAAAACATTGGAAAAACTCACATTTTCCATGTTTTAAGCACTTTCCCGTGATCAGTGCAAGCTCTCACCACCTCCATCGTGTTCCCTGGCCCTGATTTACCCAAAAACATCTTCACTTTCCCTGCAGCTGTTGTAGTTGGAGTGCGCGCCGTGTCCACTAACAGGACAGGCTCCTGCTTTATATATGGTGATACATATCAGGACAAAAGTTTAGTAACCTCTATAGACCGCGGAGCGGCCCTTCGGGCCGCTCCGCGGTCAAAAATGTTTTAACGCTGCTAAAGAACCAAGAAATTGGGCTGGCGCGAACGGAGCTTTAGCGCAGTGTCAGCGCCCAGCCCCTCTTTTCGACCTAGGTGTATATCTGGTACCATCGGCAAGCCAAATGTGGATCTCTTTTCTCCAAATATTGAAATTGCCTCGAGTTAAAAGTCTAAGAAATACATCTACTACTAGAGGAATCTGCTTCATAGACAATTGCATTTTGTTTCAGCGCGCAGTTCAGTGGCTCTTTCCAATGCGCGCTAAAACAAAATGCAGGTGGCTCAGCAGATTCCTCTAGTAGTAGATGTATTTCTTAGACTTTTAACTCGAGGCAATTTCAATATTTGGAGAAAAGAGATCCACATTTGGCTTGCCGATGGTACCAGATATTTCTTCCACTTTTAATAAAATAAAATATAAAAAAAGTATGCTGGAAAAAAAAATTTGGGAGAAAAAATACTATTGACTTGCCGATGGTACCACATATTTCATCCACATAAAAAAAGCAAAAAAATTTGTCATGAGAGGGGTTCGAACCTAGCCTTCACTTAGGCAGGTCAGACGAACAAGCCACTTGACCACACAGCCACTTGTCAAACTGTGCATAATTAGCCTATATCAATTACATGTAATTGTATTGGACCTCTCCGATTGATGCCATTAGTACAGGCCGATTGAATACCTACTATCGTCCATTGAATAGATGCGGAGGAGAAGAAGAAGAAGAAGAAGAAGAAGAAGGAGAAGGAGTTCGGACAAATAGTTTTTTGCATTTTTCATGGTAAAATCAAACGTTTTATGCAAAACTCAAAAGATAAACTATAGTCAATTCGATGTTGCTCTTTCCATTGCAAAAAAAATTATAGCGATTGGAGCTTTCTGTGACGAGCAGCAGCCTTATCAAAATTGAGATCTAGCAATAACCCCTAAAACGTACACCTGGGTCGAAAAGAGGGGCTGGGCGCTGACGGTTCGCTTTGCTCCCTCGCGCCAGCCCAATGTTTTGAGGGTTATTGCTAGATCTTAAAATTGATAAGGATTTTGTGCTTCATAGAAACATCCAATTGTTCTGATTCTTTTTGCATTGGAAAGAGCATCGTCGTATTGACCAAAACTCGCGAGAAATCGCCAAAATATTGCAGCAGTCATTAGAAAATTGCTCAAAACCATTTGTCCGAACTCCTTCTTCTTCTTCTTCTCCTCCTCCTCCGCATCTATTCAATGGACGATAGTAGGTATTCAATCGGCCTGTACTAAAAACATCAACCGGCAATGTCCAATGGTAAATAGATTTAATTAATATAGGCTAATTATGCCCAGGTTGTTATGCGGCCGAGTGGTCAAGTGGCTTGTTCGTCTTACTTGGATAAGTAAAGGCTGGGTTCAAACCTTCCTCAATGCAAATCTTTTTGCTTTTCCAGTATAAAAAGTGGATTAAATATTTGGTACCATCGGCAAGCCAAAGTTATTTTATGTACCAATAATCCGATACTAATGACTGATCCGAAGATGTCAAACCTGGGTTCAAATCCTCCTCAATGCAACAATTTTCTATTTTTCTAAAACTTTATTTTTTTTATAAAAAGTGGAAGAAATATCTGGTACCATTGGCAAGCCAAAAATAAGTCTCTTTTCTCCAAAAATTAAAAATTTCCCGAGTTAAAAGTCAAAGAAATAAAATTACTACTACTGGAATCTGCTGCGTCATCTGCATTTTGTTTTTGGCGCGCATGGAAAGAGACACTGAACTGCACACCAAAAACAAAATGCAACTGTCCAAGCAGCAGATTCCAGTAGTAGTAATTTTATTTCTTTGACTTTTAACTCGGGAAATTTTTAATTTTTGGAGAAAAGAGACTTATTTTTGGCTTGCCAATGGTACCAGATATAATTAAAATATTGAAATCAACTTTAGGAACTAGATTAATATGTTCATTTATGTTGCTGAAATAGGCTGAATAGGCTGAATAGGAATAGAAAGAATCGGAAATAGGCTGATGTCAGAAGCTCAGTTCCTCAGCGTTTAATTCTCCGCCTCTCTCTCGCCGGCCAAGGGTCTAGAGTTCCACCCCATCTCTCTCTTCTTTTCCTTCTATCCGAAAAAGGTAAATTATAGCATGCTTAGCTTGCTGTGCAGGCTTCATGGTGGCCTGGACTCCGTATGCGCTGATGGCATTGGTCTGCCAGCTGCTGGGGAGGCAGCCAGGGGCGGCCATCGCCACCTTCTCCTCCATCCTGGCTAAGACCAGCACCTGCCTCAACCCCATCATCTACGCCGTCGCCGACACCCAATTCCTGTTCCCTTTCCTGCCCCTTCTAGAAATGGGCACTGCTCTGCCAGCTGCTGGGGAGACAGCCGGGGGCGGCCATCGCCACCTTCTCCTCCATCCTGGCTAAGACCAGCACCTGCCTCAACCCCATCATCTACGCCGTCGCCGACACCCAATTCCTGTTCCCTTTCCTGCCCCTTCTAGAAATGGGCACTGCTCTGCCAGCTGCTGGGGAGACAGCCGGGGGCGGCCATCGCCACCTTCTCCTCCATCCTGGCTAAGACCAGCACCTGCCTCAACCCCATCATCTACGCCGTCGCCGACACCCAATTCCTGTTCCCTTTCCTGCCCCTTCTAGAAATGGGCACTGCTCTGCCAGCTGCTGGGGAGACAGCCGGGGGCGGCCATCGCCACCTTCTCCTCCATCCTGGCTAAGACCAGCACCTGCCTCAACCCCATCATCTACGCCGTCGCCGACACCCAATTCCTGTTCCCTTTCCTGCCCCTTCTAGAAATGGGCACTGCTCTGCCAGCTGCTGGGGAGACAGCCGGGGGCGGCCATCGCCACCTTCTCCTCCATCCTGGCTAAGACCAGCACCTGCCTCAACCCCATCATCTATGCCGTCGCCGACACCCAATTCCTGTTCCCTTTCCTGCCCCTTCTAGAAATGGGCACTGCTCTGCCAGCTGCTGGGGAGACAGCCGGGGGCGGCCATCGCCACCTTCTCCTCCATCCTGGCTAAGACCAGCACCTGCCTCAACCCCATCATCTACGCCGTCGCCGACACCCAATTCCTGTTCCCTTTCCCGCCCCTTCTAGAAATGGGCACTGCTCTGCCAGCTGCTGGGGAGACAGCCGGGGGCGGCCATCGCCACCTTCTCCTCCATCCTGGCTAAGACCAGCACCTGCCTCAACCCCATCATCTACGCCGTCGCCGACACCCAATTCCTGTTCCCTTTCCTGCCCCTTCTAGAAATGGGCACTGCTCTGCCAGCTGCTGGGGAGACAGCCGGGGGCGGCCATCGCCACACACTCCTCTATCCTGGCTAAGACCAGCACCTGCGTCAACCCCATCATCTACGCCGTCGCCGACACCCAATTCCTGTTCCCTTTCCTGCCCCTTCTAGAAATGGGCACTGCTCTGCCAGCTGCTGGGGAGACAGCCGGGGGCGGCCATCGCCACCTTCTCCTCCATCCTGGCTAAGACCAGCACCTGCCTCAACCCCATCATCTACGCCGTCGCCGACACCCAATTCCTGTTCCCTTTCCTGCCCCTTCTAGAAATGGGCACTGCTCTGCCAGCTGCTGGGGAGACAGCCGGGGGCGGCCATCGCCACCTTCTCCTCCATCCTGGCTAAGACCAGCACCTGCCTCAACCCCATCATCTACGCCGTCGCCGACACCCAATTCCTGTTCCCTTTCCTGCCCCTTCTAGAAATGGGCACTGCTCTGCCAGCTGCTGGGGAGACAGCCGGGGGCGGCCATCGCCACCTTCTCCTCCATCCTGGCTAAGACCAGCACCTGCGTCAACCCCATCATCTACGCCGTCGCCGACACCCAATTCCTGTTCCCTTTCCTGCCCCTTCTAGAAATGGGCACTGCTCTGCCAGCTGCTGGGGAGACAGCCGGGGGCGGCCATCGCCACCTTCTCCTCCATCCTGGCTAAGACCAGCACCTGCCTCAACCCCATCATCTACGCCGTCGCCGACACCCAATTCCTGTTCCCTTTCCTGCCCCTTCTAGAAATGGGCACTGCTCTGCCAGCTGCTGGGGAGACAGCCGGGGGCGGCCATCGCCACCTTCTCCTCCATCCTGGCTAAGACCAGCACCTGCCTCAACCCCATCATCTACGCCGTCGCCGACACCCAATTCCTGTTCCCTTTCCTGCCCCTTCTAGAAATGGGCACTGCTCTGCCAGCTGCTGGGGAGACAGCCGGGGGCGGCCATCGCCACCTTCTCCTCCATCCTGGCTAAGACCAGCACCTGCCTCAACCCCATCATCTACGCCGTCGCCGACACCCAATTCCTCCCCCCCCCCCCCCCCCCGTTCCCTTTCCTGCCCCTTCTAGAAATGGGCACTGCTCTGCCAGCTGCTGGGGAGACAGCCGGGGGCGGCCATCGCCACCTTCTCCTCCATCCTGGCTAAGACCAGCACCTGCCTCAACCCCATCATCTACGCCGTCGCCGACACCCAATTCCTGTTCCCCCCCCCCCCCCTTTCCTGCCCCTTCTAGAAATGGGCACTGCTCTGCCAGCTGCTGGGGAGACAGCCGGGGGCGGCCATCGCCACCTTCTCCTCCATCCTGGCTAAGACCAGCACCTGCCTCAACCCCATCATCTACGCCGTCGCCGACACCCAATTCCTGTTCCCTTTCCTGCCCCTTCTAGAAATGGGCACTGCTCTGCCAGCTGCTGGGGAGACAGCCGGGGGCGGCCATCGCCACCTTCTCCTCCATCCTGGCTAAGACCAGCACCTGCCTCAACCCCATCATCTACGCCGTCGCCGACACCCAATTCCTGTTCCCTTTCCTGCCCCTTCTAGAAATGGGCACTGCTCTCCCAGCTGCTGGCGGAGAACCGGGGCGGCCATCGCCACCTTCTCCTCCATCCTGGCTAAGACCAGCACCTGCCTCAACCCCATCATCTACGCCGTCGCCG
>JASANA010002986.1:0-14694 GCA_030248095.1 Ptycholaimellus sp. GST1_10
AAGCTAGGAGGCAGGTGAGAAGCAGGAGAGAAGGCGATGTCGGATTCGGGAAGCAGCCCCACGCGGAAGAAGCACAAAGCCTCCAAAGAAAAGGCCCAGCGCTCTCAATCTCCCTTCAAGGATCACCGCAAGGAGGATCGCAAGGTCATCTCTCTCACCCCTCACTGGGAGCCAAGCCAGCTCCCAGGCTCAAGAAGGACAGAGAAAAGAAGACAGCGGCTACCCCTCCAGGAGGGACGGGAGCGCGGAGAGCGGCGCCTCCTGGAACAATGCGAGCGCCAGCACCAGGAGCACCAGGAATGCACCCGCGACTCCAATCTGGTTTCCTACTCTTCTCCTTTCCATTTCTCTAGTCTCTTAAGACTGAGAGGCATTAAAGGTGAAGACAGGCCGCCGGAAGGAGCTGCGTGGGAAGATTGAGGAGTCTGAGGGCAAGCGAAAGAAGCTGGGCTTCAAGATTCCCTCCAAGGAGCGGAAGCGCAAGGAGGTTCCCCGCCCTTTCAACTTACATCTCCTGCCTGATGGCCGAAGATTGAAGCTCTTCGTCATGGAGAAGAAGGGCGGGGAACGGGCCCACAAGTTGCCCACCTACCACAAGCTGACCGCCTTCATCGCCCCACGGCCGCGCTCCCCGGCATCCAACCTGGAGGCCTACGAGGAGGACTTCAACAATCCAGACGAGCTCTGCGGCCAGGCCAAGCGGCGTGGAGGCCGTCCCTTCTCCATCCCGCCGTTCTCTGTCTTTAGCGTTTGTTTTTCCACCCTTTCTTCCTCTAGAAAAGGCTAGATTAGTGGAAAAACTTGTCTGATGGAGAGACATATCAAAAATTTCTGTTTTTTCCCATTCCATGGACATAGTAGTGGAAAAAATGGTGAGATATAGTCACCTTTTGCTTTCTCCCATGGGCAGAATAACCATAGGTTCTTCCCAATTTTACTACTACCTCCTTACACTTCCTTGCATAAAAATCTGGGCATAGGAGGACAAAAATGCAGAAGGAGGAGAAGAAGCTCCCTGGACCAAATGCCCGGGTGATCCAGGCATCCATCCTGGCCGCCCACTCTCCCCTAGGACTCACAGAATTCGTCAAGAACTGCGGAGGAGAGGAGGATGGGCGTCGGCTGGGGGAGGAGAAGATCCATGGAGTGTGCTTCTGCCAGTCCATCGCGTCTGGAGGCCTGCCCCGCCCGTGGGTCCGCTCAGACCACATCTAAAAAAGGCGGGCTTCTGTGACCTCCTCCGCCTTTTCAACGCCGCGCAGAGCGGTGCAAACTCCTACTACCAGGCCTGCCACCAGAACGATCTGGCCACCAACCTCCACGAGGTTCCCTCCTCTCTCTCTTTATTCCCTTCCTAAGGGAGTGAAAGGAAAGGAGTGGTTAGGTGATTCGTGGCCTCTGCAACGACGAAATCAAGGAGATGAAGTCCTTCATCTCGAGCGTGGAGGAGGAGCATGGCCAGACACCAGCCAACAGCCCCAAGACCTCCTCCGCCCCCTTCTACGCATCCCCCACCTCCACCAAGGGCTCCGCCATCACCGGCTCCAAGAACCCCGCCTCCCTCTTTCCGGTCATAGACCTCAAAGACCCCCCTCAAAGTCCCAAAACCATCCCAAACACGCGGAGGTGAGTTCGGAGGGTCTCATGCAACTTGAGGTGTGGGATTCCTCAATGCTCTGCCTTGTCCATTTGGCTTCTCTCTCTTTGGTTGCCTTTTTTCTCTCCTGAATACGTTGGGTAATAACCAATTGCAATGCAAGGATAAAACACTAAAAAGTGCATCTTAAACTCAGCATAGCAACTAAAATGGACCCTCGCGAATTCCTACTTAAACAAAGAAGCAAGAATTGAACACTCCCTAAAAGGGCACTAAAACAACACCTCTCTAATTGCTAAGGAAGCTTCAAACACTTCAAAAGGAACTCATAAAAGAATCGCGTTTGGGGTAGCAATTCAAAGGGGTAGGAGTGGAAGTGTTGAAATGGGGTGTATGAGAGAGAGAGGAGGTGGAGAGTGCGACTGAAGGGAGTGTGGAGAGAGGGTACGCACAGGGCCAGAGAAGCTTCTAGAAATGGCGGGACAGAGAGAGACGCTGGGCAAGAAGTAAGCGGGAGACTTTTGCCGCCAGAGACATTCCCAAGAGGGTCACTGAGAGTACATACTCACGTCTCCTAAAGGGAGGACAACTATGGTAGAAACTTGGCTCACACTTCTGCGCGCTTGCGCGACACTGGGGCGGGGAGAAGAGAAGTTGAGCAGGAAGAAGAGACCAGTTGAAAACTGAAGCAAAAAACAACTGGAATGCCTGTGAGCAGGAGAAGAAGAGAACTGCATGAAACAGAAGCAGAACTTGGAGAAGAGAGAGAATGGGTAGGAGAAGGGGAAATCTACCCTACCGCTGGGTGTCTACTCAGACTGCGAGAGCGAGTGCAGGTCGAGGCTCGTCTTTTCGAACACCCACTCACGCCACTCCCCCATCAGTCCGGAGCCCTTTCAGGCCGCCAGCATGGGTGCTAGGCTGGGTGGATCTGATGAGTTTGTGAATTCCCTGACTACCCTGGAACTACTCTACCCTAGGCATAAGAGGCTTCTGCCCTAGCTGAGGAAGGAAGCGGGGGCACTGGGGCGGGGAGAGAAGAGGGCTAGTCGGAGTTGGGGTGGAGACGGCGGAGGTGAAGGACGAGGTTGCGCTCCTCGTTGGCAGTAGAAGCCCAGACGTCTGCTGCGGACTGGACTGGCTCGTTCACCGGCTCGGACTCCTGAGGTTCACCAGAAGCAGTGGCAGCTTGGTGAGTAGGAAGAGAACCCGTTTGATTTGGTGCATCGAGTTCGAGCGGCACCAAATGCGCAGTGGCCCGTCGGGAGACGTGGCCCTTGGAGTCGCGGACGGTGACGTAGCGGATGATGCCGGTGGAGTCGGGCTCAGCGGTCAGGACTCGACAGAGGCGCCAGGTGGAGCGGGGATCGTCGTCGGAGCCGAGGAGGTAGGGATCGCCGACGATGGGCTGAAGCTGGGGGCGACGTCGACGGCCTGCCTTGGAGGCCTGGAGAGCTGCTGCTTGGAGATGTCGCTCGCGGAGGGCTGGGAGGTAGAGACGACGGAAGTCGCGCCAGAAGCAGGCGAGAGCAGACTCCTTGGCGATGAGGGCGGAGCGGAGGTCGGCGGCGCCGATGGGAGAGGTGACGGCCAGCTCTGGGAGAGGCGCAGAGGCCAGGACAGCTGCCGGGGTGAGGAGGCGGAAGTCGCTGGGGTCGTCGCTGAGGGTGCAGAGGGGACGGGAGTTGATCGCTGCCTCGATGCGGGTGAGAAGGGTGTGGAAGGCGTCGTCGTCGACTGGGTTGTGGAGGAGACAGGGCTTGAGGGAGGCCTTGAGGAGGTCGACCATCTTCTCGACTCCTCCTTGGTGCCAGGGAGACTTGACGGGGGTCAGCTGGAACTGGAGGTCGTGCTTGGAGACGACGAGGCTGATGGGGAGAGGGAGGCCTTGGCGAAAGCGGAGGACGGGCTCCAGTGCGTTGGACGCTGCCTGGAAAGCGGTGGCGTTGTCTAGCCAGATGGTGCCGGTGGTGAGGCCGCGACGGCTCCAGAAGCGGTCGAAGGCGTTGCAGACGGCGTGGGCGCTGTAGGCCTTGAGTGGCTCCAGGTGGAAGGCTCTGCAGGCGGCGCAGCTGATGACGAGGACCCATCGTTTGACTGGGCCGCTGGGGAGCTGGATGAAGAACGGGCCTGCCTGGTCGACGAGGATGTCGGAGAAGGCGGGGCGGTTGAGGCTGATGCGCTGGGGCGGGAGCTGAGCATCAGCTGGGCGGGCGAGGCGAGGGGCTTTGCAGATCCGGCAGGGCTGGCAGAGACGCCGGAGGGCCGAAGCGACGGTGAGCTTGCCCTTGGTGAACCAGTAGCGCTGGCGGAGGTAGCCCAGGACGACGGACTTGGGTGCGTGTCCTAGCCGGAGGTGGGCGTCGAGGATGAGGAGGTCTAGGAGATGACCTTGGGGGAGAAGGAGCGGAGGGAGGCCGGAGGGCTCGGCTGCTGAGAAGCGACTGCCGACCCGGACGCAGCCTTCGGAGTCGACTTGGGCCTGTAGCTGGAGGCGGAGACGACGGGCTGCTGGTTGGGCTGGACGCTGGTCTGCCTGAGCTGCATCAGCGACGAGGGCCTGGTAGGCGGCGCGGTTGATGTCCTTGAGCAGGGAGTCCTTGACTGCTGCTCGGAGCTTGAACTCGCTGGAGGACGGGGTGGGAAAGCCGGGCAGCTGGGGCTCTGGGAGGCCGAGGCGGGCTGCGAGGCGGGGGATGGCACGGAGGACCTTGGCACCGATGGAGAGGAGGGGCTGGAGCTGGTTGTAGCGCTGGAGGGGAAGGAGGGTGAGGATCCCGCGGGGCACTGGCTGAGCTGCATGCGCCTCGGCGACTGCGGCCAAGGCTGGGAGCGGGCGGTAGGGAAGGAGGACTGGAGGGGCTGCGGGCGCGTCGGCGGCTGCGGCCGAGGCTGGGAGCGAGCTGATGTCCACCTTGGGTGCCGTGGAAGCTGGGAAGAGGAGCGCAGCAGCTGCGCTGAGTCCAGGGTCCGGCTCAGGGCTGACGGCCTGGTCCACCTGGGTGGCAGGGCTTACGGCCTGGTCCGTGGCTGGAGCCCAGCGGGGCCACTGGTCCGGGGATGAGCGGAGGAAGGCGGGGCCGTAGACGTAGAGGCTGTCCTTGGCCAGGATCTCCTTGAGGTCGCGGGGCTTGGTGAGCCAGTCTGCCGGGTTCTGGTCACTGGGGACGTGAGCGATGGCGGAGCTGGGGATGGAAGCCTTGATCTCCTCGACTCGTCGGTTCTCGTAGGCTCGGTCTGGGGAGGTGCCGTGGATCCACGCGAGGACGATGGCGGAGTCGGTGAAGATGCGAGTGTCGAGGAACTGGACCAGGTCGTAGGAGGCCTTGAGGAAGGTTGCCGTTCGGACGGCGAGGACGACTGCCCAGAGCTCGGAGCGGGGGATGGAGATGAGGAGGCCCTTGTCCTTCTCTGGCACCAGGCGGGAGCGGGCGAAGAGGAGGGCCGGGGGTGTGCCGGGGCTGGCAGCGTAGGCGCAGCAGCCGAAGGCGGAGACCGAGGCATCTGCGAAGATGGCCAGGGTTGTGGGAGCGCTGCGGCTCAGGGCGATGCGGGGAAGGCGGAGGAGGCCGACGCTGCTGAGGTCCTGCTCCAGGGTCAGCCAGCGGTCGCGGATCTCCTTGGGGACGGCGGTGGCCCAGGTGCTCTCGGGGGTGTTGGCATCGCGGAAGAGGAGACGGCCTTGGAGAAGGACTGGGAGGACGAAGCCGAGAGGGTCGTAGACGCGGCTGGTGGCGCTGAGGAGCTTGCGCTTGCTGAGGCTCCCTGAGGCAATGTCGCTCCAGCTAGGCTGCGTGATGCCCAGCTCGTCTGTGTCCAGGTACCACTGGAGGCCAAGGTTCTTGAGGAAGGCGACGTCGAGGCAGTCGCTCTTGGGAAGCTCGGGGAAGGCATCGGGGAGGTTGGACGCAAAGTCCCGGAGGTGGAAGCAGGTGGAGGCAAAGAGGGCTTGGAGGCCTTGAGCTAGGCGCTGTCCATCCTCTGGCTGCTCGAAGCCCATCACGACGTTGTCAGCGTAGAGGTAGCTGGGGAGGCTCTTGAGCTCCGTAGTCGTGAGGCCGTGGGTGATGCCCTTGGAGATGGCGTCCTGGACGAGCAGTCGGACGCAGGCCTGGAGGATCCATGGCGACGCTGAGCAGCCCATGATCAGCCGCTGGTAGGCGTAGACTTGGAAGTTGTCCCGGTCCAGAGGCGCTTGTGGGTCTTGCGGCAGGATGATGCGGAGGGCGTGGGTGTGCTGGGGGGCGATGCCGATGGAGTAGAAGGCCTTGGCGAGGTCGGCGACCAGGATGTAGGGGCTCGCTCGCAGGCGGAGCTGGACGGCGACGAGGCTGGTGAGGAGGCAGGGGCCTGGATCCACGAGGTCGTTCAGGGAGACGGGTGGATGGCCAGCCTTGGTGGATGCATCGACGACGGGGCGGACCTTGGTGTGGAGGGAGTCTGGCTTGGGGACTCCGAAGTGGGGCAGGTGGTGGACCAGGGTGCCGGGCGGTGGCTCCTCGTGGACCGGGGCTAGGATGCCGTGGTCGATCTGCTCCTGGAACTCCTTGTAGTAGGCGTCGCGCTCTGTCGCTGAGAGGCGGGCGAAGGCTGCTGCTGCCCGGTGGAAGGCCTGTCCGAAGTTGGAGGCCAGCTGCGGTGCCTGGGAGCTGAAGGGGAGAGGAACAACGAAGCGACCTTCGGGGCTGCGGGAGATGGACTTGAGCAGGCGCTCGGTGCGGTGCTCTGCCTCGGTGGTGGCCTTGTCTGCACCGGCTTGGAGGCCGACCAGCTCGAGGTCCGATTGGCGGGCGACGAGGCTGGAGAGGCTGGGGCGGGGCTTGGCCTGGATGAGGAAGCTGCAGGTTGGCTTGGGGCCTGAGCTGGAGACGCCGGTGACAGAGCCGCGGAGGATGGAGCCGAAGGGGCTGTGGAGCAGGGAGAGCTGGGGCGTGAGAGCCAGCTTGACGGTGCCCTCGACTGCTTCGTGGATGTCGAGGCCGATGAGGACTGCGACGGAGTAGACCTTGGGCTTGGCCTTGGGGAGGTTGGTGACCTCGTAGCCGGCGAGGCGCTTGAGGATGTCCTTGGGGAGCTCGTAGCCTCCTAGCTCCTGGTCTGGGCAGAGCTGGCAGCGGGGGTAGGCCTTGAAGGCGAGGCGGGAGCCGTTGAGGGCGATGAGGTCCAGCCAGCCGGGGCGAACTGTGATGAGCTCGGGCCTGGGGCGGTCGGCGAAGGACACCTCGAGGGTCTCCGCTGGCAGGAGACGGGGCTGGAGGGCATCGAAGAGGTCCTTGCGGAGCCAGGTGATGCTCGAACCGGAGTCCATGAGGGCGAGGCCTTGGACTTGGTGTCGGCGGGCTGGGGTGGGAGCAGCGATGGAAGCCTGGAAGGTGGCGAGGATGGAGGCCTTGCCGTTGGCGGTGAGGCTGAGGTTGGTCGCCGGAGTGCTGCTCTTGCCCATGGCGTCGTGGAGGGCGGAGTGGTGGCGCTGTCGGCACGTCCAGCAGTTGAGCTTGGAGGGGCAGTCCTTGAGCGCGTGCTTCTTGGACAAGCAGTTGAAGCAGAGGCCGAGGTCCTGGGCGCGCTTGTGCCGTGCAGACCCATCGGCGTACTTGGAGCACTTGGAGGAGGCATGGTCCTCGGAGCAGAAGCGGCAGGCAGGCTTGGGACGTTCAGCATCAGCTCCTGGGGGCTTAGCCTTGGTTGGTCCTTTGCCTTTGGATGGCTGCTGGGAGCGTTGCTGCTGCTGCTGCTGGCGGTTGGTGTGGCCCTTGGAGGCACCTTGGAAGCAGTTGGTGAGCTGAAGGGGACCTGGGCTGGTGCTGCTGAGCTGGATGTGCTTGAGGATGTTCAGCTCGCGGGCGATGGCCTCGAGGAGGTCGCGGATGGGAGGGACTGGCTCCTGGCGCTGGCGGAGGCGCTCGTCCTGGATCTTCATGGAGACTGGGGCCGGGAGCTTGCTGAAGACAGCGTGGGCGTGGGAGTCCAGTGCTGCATCTGGGATGCCCAGGGCGCTGAGGCGGGCGATGATGAGCTGGACCTGGTCGTAGAACTGCTCGAGGGTGGCGGCGTCTTGCTCGAAGACTGGCTGGAGCTCGGACAGCTGGACGTAGAGGCGCTGCTTCACGATCCCGACGTTGTCGTAGGCGGAGTCCAGGATGTGGAGAGCTTGAGCAGGGCTCCCTGGGGCGACGATGGAGAGGCCGGCTACCTTGTCGTAGGCGGAGCCCTTGAGGGTGGCGAGGATGAACTCCATCTGGCGCTGGGGGGTGAGGGTAGGGTCGGCGATGACGCTGTGCACACACCAGTCCTTCCAGCGGCGGTACTTGAGCATGTCAGAGCCGTCGAACTCATATGCGGAGGTAGGGAGCTTGGGCCGGGCGTCCTTGAAGGCTGTGGAGGACTGGACTGGCTGACTGGGGGCCGTGGTAGTCCCTGAGGCCGTGTTGGACGTTGGTGGGGCCGGGGAAGCACTTGGGAGCGGTGGTGGAGCGGAGGAGGAGGCCTGGGTGAGCTGGAGCTGCTGGATGGCCTGGAGGAGGGCGCTGAGGTCGGTGCCTTGGACCTGGGCTGGAGCCGGCTGAGGCGGCGGTGGGGCCTTGTAGGTGTAGACGGTGGTGACGCGGGCGCCCTTGCCGGTTTCGATGCCGGCGGCGAGGATCTGCTCCATCACGCTGGTGTGCGGGTTGCCGTCCTGCTCCTGGCAGGCTGGGCAGACGTAGTTGAAGGCCTGGGGGACGTTGTCGTCGGGCGGGTCTCCCTTGGCGAGGCGCTGGATCTCCTGGGACTGGAGGGTGAAGAGGTGGTCCCAGAGGTCGGAGTTGGCGGAGCCGCTGGGCTGGAACAGGGAGTTGAGGCCGGGGAAGCAGAAGATGTCCTGGCAGGAGCTGCAGGTGAGGCGGCGCTCGCTGTGGCCCTTGGGGCCTCCTTGGCAGCTGGAGCAGCAGGGATGGAGGCTGGGGAGGGCTTTGGAGAGGCCTAGGGGGCTGGGGTTGGAGGACATCCTTGGAGGGCTGGTGGAGCTGAAGGGCTGGTGCTTGAGGCTGGAGCTGAGGAGCTTGAGCTGGGAGGCCTGGGGCTTGGAGCTGAGGGGCCTTGGAGCTGAAGCCTGGTGCTGGTGCCTGGAGCTGGTGGTGCCCTGGAGCTGGTGCCCTGGCTGGTTCCCTGGAATCAGGTGGAGAGGCAGGCAGGCAGGCTGGACAGGTTGCCAAGAGAGAGGTGGACCAAGGTGGTGGGGGAGTGCCTCAGCAGGGTCCCCCTAGAAGAGCTTGAGGTTCTTGGACTCCAGGCCACTTGACTTGGATGGCAGGAGTAGGCTGGTACAGGCTCCAAATTGAGGTGTGGGATTCCTCAATGCTCTGCCTTGTCCATTTGGCTTCTCTCTCTTTGGTTGCCTTTTTTCTCTCCTGAATACATTGGGTAATAACCAATTGCAATGCAAGGATAAAACACTAAAAGTGCATCTTAAACTCAGCAAAGCAACTAAAATGGACCCTCGCGAATTCCTACTTAAACAAAGAAGCAAGAATTGAACACTCCCTAAAAAGGGCAGAAAACAACACCTCTCTAATTGCTAAAGGAAGCTTCAAACACTTCAAAGGAACTCATAAAAGAATCGCGTTTGGGGTAGCAATTCAAAGGGGTAAGAGTGGAAGTGTTGAAATGGGGTGTATGAGAGAGAGAGGAGGTGGAGAGTGCGACTGAAGGGAGTGTGGGGAGAAGGTACGCACAGGGCCAGAGAAGAGAAAGGGGAGAGAGAGAGACGCTGGGCAAGAAGTAAGCGGGAGACTTTTGCCGCCAGAGACATTCCCAAGAGGGTCACTGAGAGTACATACTCACGTCTCCTAAAGGGAGGACAACTATGGTAGAAACTTGGCTCACACTTCTGCGCGCTTGCGCGACATAAAAAAAACAACAACACAGCAGAGAAACCACACACCCAACCCCCACATGACAACCCCCACAAACCAACCCAACCACAACCCAACCCCCCCCCACCACACAACCCAAACCAAAAAGACCCCCCAAACAAAAACCAACAAACCAAACCATACAAAAAAAAAAAGAAACAAAAAAACCAACCCACAAACCACCCCCCCCATACCTACACAAACAAACAAACCACACAAATAACTCAATAAAAAACCCCAAAAACCAAAAATATTTGCTCGCTTACTCTTTTGAACTGCTGTACAGAGTCAATTTGCTACCCATATTAGATGATGATCATTTACCGACACTAAGTCTATAGTTGCTACGAAGGATATTTGTTGTACAGCTCCCTGTAACTGTTCATACTTCTCTGGCCCTTGTTTCATTTGTAACTCATCTTGTCGGGTGGAGCTTCCAAAAAATAGTCTTGTCTACCCACACGACAAACAGATGTAATTAAAATGATCAGAAAAACACATATTCATGAGTTTTTTAACATAAGGGAAAGAAGAAATAATTCGGACTCAGGGTGATGTAAACAGAATTCCAATCCTGCTTACGTCAGCACATAGCAGTGCTTTTTCGGCATGGATGCCTTGGATGTTTGACCACCCAAGAAGTTGTTTCGCCATGGCTATGAAGCCAAAACAATTTTTTCACAAACAGCCGGGCAAGAGCAAGAAATGAGGCATCATCAGATTTCAAAAATCTTCAGCTAAAACTGAGCTTAGCGATTGCATTTCACATCTCAGACTTTAGTCTCAGCTGAATGCGGGCAAATAATTATTGCTAAAAAGTTTCGTAAGGCTTTTGCATGAAACTTGAAAAAGTTTTTAATGCATCATTAGTCTTATGATTTCAGCAACAAAATGACCGAACATGGATGACACACTTTCATGTTTTTTCAACCAGGGCAGCTATGCGAAATTCTGAAACTATTTGGGCAAAGCTAAATAAATATTAGCTTTATTGCGTTTTTGAGTTCATCATTGTCTTTTTAAGCCTCAGCAGGGAAGTGAGAAAGGAAGGATGGAGTGGGAAAGATGTGGAGTGGAGAGAGCGTGTGAGAGGGGACTGCGGCAGTGGAGGATTTTTTTGCATCCCAGAATGCGCGTTTCCTGCCCATTCCCCACTTCACACGTCTCATTTTTTCACTTCTTGCCATGAAAACGAGAAATCGGAATAATGGCACAAAAACAGAATTGTGAAAAGATAACAAACTTTTTGAATCTTGGCACAATGATTGGAAAAGTACGAATGAGTGCTCAATTACACTCTTAGAACTGGCTGAGGCCGGAATTCTCGTAGTGTAGAGTTGCCAGATTGGGGGGCCAATTTGGACAGAATTTTTTGTTACACATAGAGGTAGGGTTATTGAGATGTTTTTTCAGTGTTTTTAGTCCAAAGTCAAAATATGCACTTTTTGACAAATTTGGGTCTTACCACTAAAACAAAATATTTTCAATTTTAATTGGCTCAAATGAATTTTAAATTTGATTTTCTTTTTTATTAGGCGTGGCGTGACAGGTTAAGAGAACACCTTTCAGATTCATATATTTCAGAACACTCTGAAAACAATCAGCAATCAATCAGACAATTTCTTTCTACATTGCTCGCAGTTGGTGCAACCATGGTTCGCATCAAGGTGCGTGCCAACTGCATCACAATTGCAGACGAAGGAGCACCGACGCGCTTCAAATGCATCCAGTTCAACAAGGTCTTGCATGAACATAGTTCTGCTATGATATGCAGCAATGCTCCTTGTGCACAGTGATGGGTAAACGTAAAAAAACGCGATTTTCCGTTTACATCCATTTACGTTGAGTTGGTCCATTTTTTCCTGCCATTTACGTGCATATAGTTTTCCATGCGTTTATTGAGATTTTCTAGTTCCATATGTGTACGTTTACAAGTTGCATTTACCCATGGCACGTTTTTCCTTTTTTTGAAACTGGAGCTTTTCTGGGAGACTTGATCCCGTACGTAGCGCTCCATGAAGGTTGGCCCTGGAGGCTTGTCCTCAGCCCTTTTCTTACTCGCCTCTATGCTGGACTCTGCAACTGAGGCTTTTCTTAGAATATAATGAACATATTGGTCAAAGAACTTTCGTAGGCAGTGCGCAGCTTTTCCCATTCCTCTGGCCAGTCTCCAGCATGCTTGGTCTTGAAATGGCTGATGAGGTTGTTGATGACGCCTTTCTTCTCATGTGTGCAGCGTCCCCCAGCCTTGAGCGGTGTGTGGCAGAAGACGACCCCTTGTGGCTTTGTGCCAATCCAGCCTTTGGGCAGAGCTGACCATGCCGCGTTTTTCTTATCCACCCCCATTTCACAGGTGCTCTACAACACCCAAATGAGTCTAAGACCTCTAAGAGTGTGCAGAAAATGCGTAATCCTAAGCCAACCTCATTCAGGGGTGTAGATAAAAGCTGCGCAGTTTGTGTACTCGCAGCAAAAGCGTCCATTGAAAATTCATTGAATCTTCTTTCATTGAAAACTTAATTTTTACTGGCCCAGCACTAAACTCCACCGCCAACGCCATCAAAAGGCTGCGCAAGATATCTTCATACATTTTTCTGGAGTGAGGATTCAGAGGCAGAATGGTGAGGAAAGCCATAATCACACAAAAGGTGTCAGCCATGGGAGTGACCTTGTCAGCTGGGACCAGAAAACGGCACCTTCTCTTCTCTTCTCTTCTCACCTGTGTGTAGAACTGGGGCTAAACGTATCATGGGTAAATGCAAAAATTCAAGTTTTGCATCTATTTACTTTGCGTTTTTTACCATTTTTAAAATGATACGTTTTTTTTCCATGCATTGCTTTTTTCCGTTTTGTGATGCAAAATGAGGATACGTTTACGTATATGTTTTCCGTTCATCCCATTTACGTTTACCCATCACTGCAGTTGTGCACACATCACATGCTTATGCTGTCTCATGCCAGACACTCTCTTGTGGGCTCTTGGCGAATGCATCGATGCCTTTGCGCAAGGCATCTCTTGGGTTCATGGCCATTTTCGTGGCTACAAATGCAAAGTATGCATGTCGCAGTCTCGCAGACAGAGGACTCCAGCATAAGCTTTCTAGAACAATGCAGCAACTGGTCACGAGGCAATATTTGCATTCTGGGAAAACAATTTCTCCGCTCTCATGTCTCTGGAGCTCAAACGCATTTACATGGACATGATTGAGATAGATAGCTTGCCAACACAAGTGGATATAGGATCAGGCAGGAAAAGGCCGCCGGCAGAAGGAAGCTCTATAAGAGCCTCTTCCCGACCGGCAGGCAATCGCTCACCTGGAGGCAGAGTGATTGCCAAAGCCTGCCGGACTCAAAGTGGCGAGCGACCAGTTCAGCCACTCCATACAGAGTCCAACCCTGATTTGCAAGCCCAAGTTGCAGAACAGTTAGCAATCCTTCATCTGCCAGGTGATGGAGAGCCTCCATCGACAGGAGCTACTCCAGCGCCTACGTCAGAGCCTTCACTAGTTGAGGGTGAAGACATGGAGGAAACTGAAGTAAACACTTCAGCAGATCCTCCAAACCCTCTACCTCCAATAGGAGGAGAGGTAGGGGGCCTTCCAGCAACAAGAGAGGACCAAGAGAACTTTCACACTCCCTTAGCTGGATAGACACCCCTGAGAAGTACCGATGAAACACCAGACTTGGAAGAAGATAGATTATCACAAGCTTCCTTTTGTTCTAATCCCTCTGTAATCATTCAGAGAACTGAAGTAAGCCCAGATGAGCTAGCTCAACAACTTCAGCAGGAACAAGAAGCTCAAGCTCAAGCTCAGGCTCAAGCTCAGGCTCAGACCCAGGCTGCAGAAGCTAAAGCCAAAGCAGAAGAAGCTGAAAAACGGCGATTGGCTGAGGCAAATGCTCAGTTAGAGCAAAAATTAGCTCTTGCTTGCCAGCGTGCAGAAGAGGCAGAGAAGCTGCGTCTAGAACAAGAAAAGGCACGCCAAGCTGAAGAAGAAAAGGCTTGGCAAGCAGAGAAAGAAGCAAATCGCTTGGAACAGGCCAAACAAAAGTATTGACTGCCAGCTGTGGAGGTGTCTTGATGGACATATTTATCTGCAAGAAATATGGCTGAGGCTGATGGAGAGGGCTGGAGGTCATTGATGCTGGACTGCTTGATCGTGAGTTCTGGCGTTTGGGGCAGTGGAGGGCAGAGGTGGGGCTAGAGCTGGGGCTCAGGGCTAGGGTCAGAGGGGAGACTGAGGCTGGGCCTGAGTAGAGTTGAGCTGATGAGGGGGCTTGGTTGGGCGAGTGACTGAGGCTAGAGGAGTAGCTGGTTGGGTACCTCTGATCCTCCCCCCACACTGGGGGTGGGGCCATAGTGGAGGGATGGTGATGATAGTGTAGAGAAGCAGGGGAAGATTTTCCAAGCTCCTGTGGGTGGAGGCCAAAGCGGGCTGGGTGGAGGCCTGTCTCTCTGGAGTGGTGGTGGAAAAACTTCGGCTTCATTTGTCACCATTAGGCATCTAAAGAAAGCCCCCTGTGCAGGCAGCTAGTGCATGTGTAGAAGAGGGCTGTGTAAAGCTGACAAATGGGGCAATTAAACAGAGGAAGGGGGATTGTTAAACAATCCAGGTGCTGAGGCAGTGAGGTGATTAGAGCTGACAAATGAGAGCCAGTGTTTGCAGAGGCGGAAAAAGAGTGGAGTGGTGGCAGGGCAGAGTCATTAGTTGTCTGCAGTTTTTGACGCTCCATGGAGGCTACTTTTCCCCCTTGTGCAAAAACGTAGGCACACAGAGGGAGGAGCAATTAGTCCACCCTCTCTCTCTCTGCCGCTTTCTTGCAGACCATTTCTTGTGAAGGCTGGGGGGAGCAGGTTGGAAGAGGAAGTGTGGAGAGGGGCCATCTCGATGTCACCATCGAGGAGGACCGAACCAGAATGGTGAAGGTCCCCAAGGCCCTCTCAACTGCCCGAATTGTGATAGAGCCATTTATGGCCATCCCGGACTGTATAAAAGAGGAGGGATTGCCCCATGATCCTCAGTGTCAGCACTACTACCATCAGATGCCCCCACATCCTACGCCAGATAAACTTGAACCAGAAAGAGAGACCCCATGGGCGGTACAATGGTATCAGAGCTGGTGACCGTCTGCCGAGGCCGGGACGGCGTGGCCATCGCCATGGGCATGGCCGACGTCTTCCCCAACGCCTTCGTCGCCCTCGCC